>BLSH010192056.1:384028-396047 GCA_018402905.1 Glandirana rugosa | reverse complement strand
TCCGTCCCTATTACGACTGTCTACTGTCTTTTTTTCTTTCCCAATTACTGATCTCAACTCGCTTGGGCTTGACATTTCAAACCCAAGCATGGCCTGAAATCCCACAGGTACAGGGCTTGGGCTTGGACCTGTAAATTTTTTTTCAGGCCCAAGACCATAAAAAAGCGCGGAAAACTTATCGACGTCCCGTCGGTTAGTTGTTCGCAAAGTGAGCAAACGGGAATCCTCGGTAGTGTCGGTACGGATGATTACCGTACCGACACTAACCGGTCACGTAGTACACTGGTTCGGAGCTATATTCGACCTCAGTGCATCGCGACGTACAGTGTAGTAGAGTATGATCACATCCCTCTCCTACGACGGCGACGACACTCCCTGTCCAATCTTTTTAAATGTCCAGGTTCGGGTTCGGGACATGGACACCCTAAAGTCCGGTACGAACCCAAACTTTACAGTTCGGGTTCGCTCAACTCTAGTCATTAACCCTTTCTTTTTTTCTGTCATCTGTCAGCATTATCCCTGCCTACACATGTGCACTAGTGCTGACCCTCCCTCTTACAGTCCTAGTTCCACACCAGGCTGATATTAAGGCCAATTCATGTACAGTGGAACCTCGGATTGCGAGTTAACGAGCATTTGGCAATACGAGCAGTTTTTTTTAAAATTCTTACTCGGTTTGCAAGTCGGTCTTGCATAACGAGTAAAAATTTTCCTTTTTGCATGCAATACCACACGTGGTCAGGTTTTTTTGGGGCACTGGTGAGCCTCGAAGGCGGATGGAAATTCTCAAAATTCTCGGAATTCCTCAGAAATACTGAAAGTATAAACACTTTCCAAGCATTGCCCAGTGATCCCGACATTTTAGAGGCTCACCAGCCCCCTCCCCAAATCTGGCCACATGCTGTATTGCATACACAGGTGCCCCTGGAAATGTAGCCATATACAGTACTGCATAGACAAGCAGTGACTGTGGAACGAATTAACCGAGTTTCCATTGTTTCCTATGGGGAAACATACTTTGATATACGAGCGCTTTGGATTACAAGCATTCTCCTGGAACAGATTATGCTCGTAATCCAAGGTTACACTGTACTTACACTAGTTGCAAATTAGAGCAGATTATTGTTAAGGTTTATCTGCACTTTGTGAATAAATGTAATGATTTTTTTAAAGACATTACAGGGTTGATTTACTAAAGCATAAGAGTGCGAAAATTGGTGCAGCTCCACACAGATACCAATCAGCTTCAAGGTCTTATTGTCAAAGCTTGATTGAACACACTGAAGTTAGAAGTTGGCTAGCATACACAGCTGCACTGGTTTTTGCACTCTCCAGCTTTAGTAAATCAGCCCCTACATGTTGTTTTGTTATATTTGCGTAGTTCAATTTAAGGCCTCATACACACGGGCGTATCTAAATAAATAAACAAAACGTCGGGTCCGACGTCAAGGAAAAAAAGTCGACGTTTTTCGGCGTTATGCATTGGCGTTTTTGAGCGTTAGTGAGCGTCGGCGTCAATAGGCGTTTTTTAAAAAAAAATCATCCCTCTGCTATTTTTCAACCTAAAAACGTTGGCGTCAAAAAACGCCGGAAAACGCCGGTACAATATTAGGTGGCGTTTGTTGGCGTTAGTTGGCGTTTGTTGGCATATTGTGGCGTCGGCGTCAAAAAACGTCAAAACGTTACAGCTTCAGAACGCGATGGCCATGGGTTCTACTTTCTGCTCACTAACGCCGACGCCACCTACAGCTCAGAAACGCCGACGTTTTTATGGGGCCATTGACTAACATGGAGAGCTGCAAAAAACGCCAGAAAACACCGGCGTCAAAAAACTTCCGTGTGTATGAGGCCTAAAATGTAAATTTACACAAAGTACATGCTCCTTACAGGCATTCTTTACTTTTATTCTGCTTACCACGCTTTTTCCATAGAAGTTGTCTTTTGTTGACTGCCAAGGAAAATAGTGCTGTTATACATTCATTCAGCATTTTCTAAAAACCTTTTGATGCCATATTTTCTGTTTTGAAATCAAAAGAAGTAAAATGGACTTCACATTCATCTATTTCTAAACAAGGTGCTGTTAAAAAACACAGGAACTAGAGACATTGTTCAAAATGATTGTGCTGCAAAGACAGGATATTGATAAAACGTTTCAGTATACATCGTTTTATTCTTTTTATTGATTCTCTTGCATAAAAATTGTTCTTTATTACAACTTCAAAGTTGAATCAGCTTTTTTCTTTGTAACTTTTTTCAAAATAAAAAAAAGATGAATCAGAACTGATGTTAGGTAATGTTAAAACTCTAAACTCATAAGCTGTGTGTGGGTGGACAGAGTTGCCAGGGCATCATTTTATCCCTGCTATACTGTAGGTTATGTTGCTGATTCTGTCAGTTCATAACCTGATTTCAGTAAGCAGCAGACCCTGTGTTAGCTATATGTGTTAGGGATTAGTGGACAATCCTGGATAGGGGTATTTATGTTTGACTTGCCTTCTCCCTATTCTGTGATGTCTTATTTTGAAGGCTAAGATAAAGAGATCCAGGTCTTCACCACTGACTCAAGCACAGAGGACTAGATCTTGGCTGCATGGCATTTTCCTGGTTCCAGGACTCAGGTCTGTCCCATCGGCATGTGGGAGGTGCCACTCACCCTGCATGTGGGGGACCAGCTCATCAATGCCCAGGACCAGGAGGAGACTGCAGTCAAACATTAAGGCAATTCCCTGATTTAGAGATGAGCCGTGTCACTGTGTGTAGTAAAAAAAAAGTAAAGAGTTCATCTGAAAAGTGCTGCATGTTGCGATTAGGAGGCCTGTGCCCTGTCCACCAGTCCAGTGTACCTCTGTCACCACACTCCCAGTGACAGAATGGGGTCCCCCCATGCACAAAGCGTGGACTTCATACGTGCATTTGTTAAAGTCTTTCGTTACATACCATGTTGCCAAGCTAAGGGCCTCTGTAACGCGGGTTCGGTTCCGGTTGTTACTTGGTGCTTGATCCAGAAGGTGAACCTCAAGATCCTCTACAACGCACTATCAACTACGTTTATCAACACTCCAGGCCAAGCAGCAACAAAGACTATGTCGAGGAGACAAACCGAGGATGCCACATAGCACCACCACAAGTCAGCGATCAGTCTCAAATCTATAAACAAGAGGATTCCAAAAACTTCTGTAGCGCCCCCATAGTGTAGGCGTTTTTGTGAGATAGGTTGTTTTTTTTTGCAGGAGAGGCAAAATTTAGTCAGGCCTGACTGTAAGAGCAGACCTGAATGTTTTGATCTGGGCTTGGGGAGTGGCTCAGGGAGTATTGAGTTGAATCAACAGATGAGGTCACCAGAACCTCCCAGTTCTTTCTAGAAACTGGAGGTAGGTTTCTAGTCTGAAAGTTGGGAGGGAGGTGGAGCCATCTGGAGTGTTCTAAGGAGCCCTGACCAATCCCCAATCAGGACTGGCAGGGGGCAGGCCTCCTTAAATACTGAGGATCAGCCAAACCTGGGAGGGGTTTTTGGGAGTGGAGGTCTGAAGATGTAGCAGAGGTGCTATAGAGGCCTCTACCCAGGAGGAAGCTCCCAGTCTGGAAGGGGGGTGTGACCTTGAGGCCTGGAGGTTTGGGTGCAGCCAGGAGTGGAGGTGATTCCTGGAGTCACACAAGGGAACAGGAGGGATGGGCTGGGAGTTGTAGTCCATCAAAGGCCCAGCTAGCACCAATGTACTAAGCTACACTTTGAGGGGTCCAAGACCCTGGCCTGTAACGGGTGGTCCAGAGGCCCTGCTGGCAGTTTGCAGACCTCACCATTTGCAAGCTGCGGTGAAGAGAAAGGAGTAAAGAAGCTTGATAAATTTCCTTTCAAGCTGGGAACCAAGTGATGTGCCAGAGAGAGGGAATGGTGAGGAGAAACAGTCAGTAAGCTGAGTACTGGAGAGAGTTGTGAGGAGTAATGGTCTGCAGAAGGATAGTCTGCAAGGCAAGTGTGCATATACAGGATTGTATATGGAAGTCCTGTAAAATAATTTCTGGAGCATCCCACAGTCACCCCTTTTCCCCATCCAAGTTATTTCCCCTTAATAAAACAACAAAAACAAGAGATGGCCTAGTCAGTGTCTATGGATGGGTGAGATATGGTGGGATTGAGGGCAGCTATCAGGTGAACCACAACTACAGCTACTCCCAAGGGAGCACATGACTACACTTCTTACGTCAGACATCTTACATGCAAGGTACCAGAATCAACAAATTATCCTCCAGATCCGGCCTTGAGTTCAGAACGATATGCCAAGGACTGGGTTAAACCAGAAACTCTTAAAAGGTATGATCAAACATCACCTTTTCACGATAGCAATACACAGCCAGCTAATCAAGCCACGGTAGACTTTGCCAAGTTCTTTGCACGACGTTAGTCACAAAACAACTTGAAAAGTTTAACAACCACCCTGAAAGCTACAGAGCCTGGTGATCTTCTTAAAAAACACCATCAGAGGCTTAGACCTGTCATGCAGTGAAGAGATAGACCTCCAGATCAAATGGCTTAGAAATGAGTCAGCTGAAAATGCTAGGCGAATCAGGACTATAAATATAAATTACCCAAACACTGGCCTTAAAATGATCTGGGATAAATATGACAAATGTTATGGCTCAGCAGGAGCAATAGAAAATGCACTATTCAAGAGACTTGATAACTTTCCTAAGATATCTAACAAGGTTTACCAGAAACTCGGGGAAATAAGTGGCTTACTTATAGAATTTCAGATAGCCAAAGCCAAAGGGGACTTACAAGGTCTTGCCTTCCTTTTGTCACGTACCAGTATGGGAGGCTGAGATGATGAGAGGGCTCCCCTTGCGGCTAAGTGCACTACACCCCTGGAGTTGGTGACAGGAGGTGTAATGCCCAAAGAAGCACAGGTCGCCTGCAGATGAGTCTTCAATAGAGGTTCCAGATGTGGCATTACTCCGGATACACAGCAGGAGGAGACTGGAGCCGGACTGGAGTAGCAGGCGGAACTGTGGAGGTAGTAACCAGATGCGGAGTCAAGGACAGGCCGGGGGTCAAACACATGGATCAGTCCGAATAAGGCAGGAGAAGAACGTGGAGCAAGCCGGGATCAGGACCAGGAGAGAATCAGAGTAAGTCAAGGGCAGCCGGGTCGGTATCAGGTAATCAGGTACAGGAACACAGGACTCAGGAAGGCAAGGTACTGAGCTGAAGATAATCCAGCGATTTGTGACAGTTACTGGTGACCTTTTATATCCCAGTGCTTGTAGGTGATTGGTGCGCTCTGCGCGCCTTACGGACGGACGTTCGTGCCGGACGAACGTTCGTTACCGGGAGCCGTCTACCAGTGCGCCTGCACGGGACCGCGCGGCCATCTTGGGTCCTGGAAACTTTGCCAGTTCTTCCCTGACACCTTTACACAGCCAGAGGTGCCAACCCCATTGTACAAAAGCTGCCCTATAACTTACAAGAGCAGTGGATCACTCATGGCTCCAAATATAAAAGACAGTATAATGTTCCATCCCCCTTTCTCTGTTTTGATGGACTTTGTAAGCCAGCAAGTTAGAATGAAAAATGATCTTCGTCTTGACTTCACATTGCCATGTGCTGCTCCTACAGAACTAATGTGACTCCTTAAGATACCAGAACTTGATCCTCAGGCTCAGATAGTCCTACTTCTTAGGAGAGATGTGTGTGAACACTGCTCTAGGGCAGTCTCCCATCTCCACCTCCACTAACACACAGACCAGGTGCTGGCCCCGTCCATCATGGATTCCAATGAGCAAAAATAATTCTGGTTGGCTGCACATCCAGTAAAATCACCTTTATTTCAACAAGTCCATAAAAACATTTCAAAAACACAAATAGAGGGGAACAGCATCACTAGCTAACGTGTTTCAAACTCCCTTAGCACTTAGTCATAACTCACATACAAATGTCCACTGCAGAGATATATATACATATATGCAACAATTACTTGTGATTGGAACAATCTGTGTGAAACGATTGGTTTGCACTTTTTTTCATTAATTGTGAAACATCCCATTCATGTTTGAGCCCTACAGGTTTCCGTGTACCCAGATGGAAGATCCAAAAAAGGTCCTTTTTACACAGAAGTGTGAACTTATCACCACCTCTCCTGGGGACTATGATCTTTTATACACCTTGTATAGATACAGCTGAGGGGTCACCTGCATGACAACCATTGAAGTGGTTAGCTACATTGGTTGAATGTTCCTTGTTAACCACTTGCCGACCGCCGCAGTGGATTGATGGCTGCAAAGTGGTTAGATATTGTGAAAGTGCCGGAGGCGCCCTCACTGTGTTCCGTGGGAGCATGGGAGTGGGTAGGGTGGACTCGATGTCCGCTGGCTACCCGCATTCGCTCCCCTGCAGTGACAGAACGGAGGTCCGTGTATGTAAATACACAGGTCTCCGTTCTGACCGGGGGAAGGAATGTGATCGCAGGCTCCCTGTGTATGTATACTTTTGCGCAAACCAATCAATATATGCCATTGGTATTTTTTTTGTTTACCATATATATGAGGAAGAATATAAATCGGCCAAAATCAATGAAAATAATTGTTTTTTTTTATATTTGTTTTTGGATATGTATTATAGCAAAAAGTAAGAAATATTGTTTTTTTTGCAAAATTGTCGCTCTTTTTTTGTTTATAGCGATCAGAAATGACACAGAGGTGATCAAATACCACCAAAAGAAAGCTCTATTTGTGATAAAAAAAGGACACAAATTTTGTTTGGGTACAACATCGCACGACCGCGCAATTGTCAGTTAAAGCGACGCAGTGCTGAATCGCAAAAAGTGCTCTGGTCCTAAAGTGGGAAATCCTTCCGAGGCTGAAATGGTTAATGTAGCAGTACCCCCACAGGAGCTGTTTGGATATTGGTTTGGCCGGGCCTCCCACTGATTAATCCACAGCCAGTTAGAGGGTATTTTCACACAGCCGGGTGCACACACTCTTCCGCTCGTTATCTTCAATGACCAGTCTAGGGGATTTGCTTTTGTATTTTATTTGGAGAACTTGGATAGGAGAAGGGATTTAGTAGGATACTCAAAATTAACTATTCACAAGTGAGGACAACTCTCTCAGTAGAACTGTGTAGCAGATTATCTGTAGGACCATACAGCGCCTGTATGGAATTAACAAGTCCCTTTGTAACTCTAGGAACTCAGTGAACTTTGCGTCTTTAAGACACTAGCCAGTGTTCCCTTTAGCTCACACCCAGCAGCTGACTTCTAGCACTCAGCAGCAGTCCCCAGGATCCCCTGTGGGGGTCTGTACTCACAAGGCTCCTGAAGCACTCATGGCAGCCTTCCTCAGTAGTACCAGACAGGATCCACGGACATCCTCCCTCAGTCAACTCTCACAAGAACCATGGGTTGAAGGTTCAACGTTTCAGGCCATCAGGTCGACCACCTGAGGCCGCATGGCAACCTGTGTGGAGGAGGGGCGACAGTGCCCTCCTCACCTGGACCTCTCTCTCTGCAGAAGACCCCAAGCTCACATTCTCCTCATATATAAATACAGTCACCCAGCATGCTTTGGGGCACATCCCCTTCTAATTGTTGAGGGCTGTATAGACATCCATGCTCTCATCTGGCAGGTTTCCTCCCACTGTGCAGTATACTCCATAGCTACTGGATCAGTGTGGAACTTTCAAGACAGCATGAGCAGCACCAGAACACACTGAGCAGACTCAATCAATCAATCACCACTCTCTGCTAAGCAGACAGCATTTAAATTTGCCTAGCTGTCTCCCTAATAAGCAGAGAAACCAAAAACTATATACACTCACTTTAGCACCTACCTAGGAAGGGCGCTACATCCACCCCCCCCCCCCCCCTCCCCACACCAAAAATACCCCATGACCTCAGTGGCTTGTGCAGCCATCCCTACATAAATTTTGTCCAAAAATCTAGCGGAGTATCCCAATGTACAATAAGTTAAGGTGAAAAAATATAAAGCATCCGTTGTACAATATATACACCTTTAAGGTAGAACCCTATCAAGTGCACTTTTGAGCAAAGAATGATTGGTAGAGTAAAATAGCTAAACATAACCTGACTATGCCACACATTATAGTAGAGTCACATATTTACAGCATATCACCATGGGATGCCTCCACATAGGAACTCCTTGCAGTCCTGCAAAAGAAAAGAGAGGTACACATATATACATCATCTTTACACATCCTGAGCAACTAGCAGTGGGAATATCCTCTCCACAGAGGTGAACTTCCTACCTAACATGCATCTACTGCTAACATTCACGTAGAGGCATTTCTGTGAATCCTAACCCCTAAGGGCAACTCTTGACACATTGTTTCCTTATTTTCCTGCAAGAGACCAAACAAACATCCTACCAATCTAACTGGCTACTGGCTAGGCATGCTTAGCATTAACATGGACTTTAGCAATAAGACTGAAGCATGTAAAGTCCCTTTAGGTGCTTGGATTCTGATCTGATCCCCTGTTAGTCAAACCCAGGAACCAGCATGAAAAAATGTGAAGTCCACTCAACTGGTATCGGCAGTGCCATCTCCTCTGCAGCATCAGGAGCAACACATCTTCTTTCAGCAAAAGTCCTTCCTTTGGCAGATTTACGTGAAGAAAGGTAGCAAGCAACTGCCTTCTAACATGGCAGCAACTTACACAAACTTGACTGTGTGACAGATAGTGACCCACTGGCCAAAAGATGTTTGCAAAGTGTCCATCAATTAAAATATCTTTGCAAAGGGTCCCTCCGTAAAGAATCTTTGCAAAGTGTCCTTTGAGAAACAAGGGATTTACCCCCTCCAGGTAGCAGCCCCTAGATGAAAAAGGAGAAATCCTCTACAGCAGAAGTATATATCTCCAAGATGATAGTGTGAATCCCAGAATCCCAGATGCCCCTTCTTTAATTTGCAAGGATGGAAGGGAAAAGGGGATTTGGGAATGGGGGATTGTAATAACATTAGCAAACTTTGAACAGGTGATTCTTTTCTTCAACAGCTATTCAAGCACAGTACCGAAGAAAGAACTGGTACTCTTCCTTTTTTTTTCAACAGATACTTCAGGCCTAACAGCCCCTTTTACTGAGCAACAGCTTTTCCAAAGCAAACAAGAGACTGGAATATGGTTCAACAATAGAAATCCAGATGTGAAATCTGAACCATTTTCCCTTCAGGACTCCAGACATTACTGGCCCACCCCAGGTTCTTCTTCCCAGGCTGTCTGATCACCACTTGGTCAACATGAATGGATCTTCCCAAGCTCCAATTTTCCTTGACCGACAGGAACTCTTCCCATAGCTGGGGCTTAGACTTGTTCCTATAGGGTTTTGGGGTGTACATAAGGTCCCAAACTGCTTCCTCACACCATAAAACCCTCTTGGCCTCTATCTCCTCCTCCCTAGGAGCATAAGGGTAGTCATACCCATACTCCATGGCCACCTTCCGCTGAACATCCTTTAAAACCGAGAGAACTTTGGTAATTTCTGCCTGTCACCTTTCCCAGGCGGGGCATACAGTGTCTCTGATTTCTTAATTAGTGAGGTAAAGGCTTCGTTCTGAGCTTAAGCCTGATCATAAATGCAGGAAGGGGTAAGATCTGGAGCTCTGTTAGCGTAGGTCTCGCAGAATCCTAAATTCTTTGTATGAGGATAGCATTTTGCTCACCATCCTCATTGTGCAGATCAGAGCATGGAGAATCCTCTCTCTTCTTCTAGAGACCCAAAGTGGCATTCAAAACTGGGCGATCCCCCATCACCTCCTCACCTGAGGAACTTGCAGACTCTGGCCTCTGGATCTTCTGGGTCCCCTCTGCCCCTTTAGGAGCTGGACTCCGACTTGCTGTGAGTACAGCTGATACATGCTGCTGCCGTAGCCCAGTCCTGACCAGCTGAGTGCTCTGTACCTCTGAGATGTGTGTCTCCCTGGTCTGACAGATGGTGGTGCGGGTGTAGACCACTGGTCCCGGCCCCAGTGGTGCTCTCAATGCATGTCTGCCTTCCCCAGGAGTAGTAGCAACAGTAGGCGTTAGCATCTCGAAAGTGAAATCTGTCTCCCAATTCACATACAGAATCCTGGGCCAACAATCACTGGGCTCTAACTTCAGAAGCATTTCTCCACAATGCCCACACTGACCCTAGGCGTGCAGCCTCAAAATCACACACTGGCTTCTACCACATACCAGACTGATGTGCTCTGTATCCTCCCTGCTGCACAGTGCCAGACCTCCGCGAGGTACCAACTGGACTCCTGTATCAGTCAGCGTTCAGCTCTGCAAGTCAGTCCACTCACCAGGCTCTCCGCCACCACATGTAACAGACCCATCGCTCCAGCTCACTCCAGCATCCTCCAACTTGCTGCTCCTTACATGTGTCTCTCTCTCTCAGCAACACCTGATGGTGGAAGTGGCATCACAGCTCCTTCCGACTCACCAGATCGGCGGACTGCGAGCGGCGACTCCGCCCGCGTCCCCAAACTAGCTGACTCTATGGTGGTGGCTCCTCCTGCTGGGCAGACCTTTCCAGCTCTCCCTTTCCCGCACTGCACATTAAGGCTGGGTTCACACTAGTCCGATTCTCGGACCGACATGAAGAGCACAAGTTGCATTACGTCACAAAAACAATGATTCCCTATGAGAGCTGTCTTAACTGCTCTGATTTGTGTTTTTCAAAGTCGGACCGACTTTGAAAAAGGTTCCTGTACTACTTTTGTCCGACCTTGATCCTACTTCAGCCCATTGAGAAGCATTGAAGTCGGATCAAAGTCGTATCAGTGTCTTCACTGATCCGACTTTGGCATGCGACTTGTGCTCTGGGGATCATGAAGGGGAACTCCGCGCCAAATGAAAAAAAAACCTGGCATGGGGTCCCCCTCCAGGAGCATACCAGGCCCTTTCGTCTGGTATGGATTTTAAGGGGAACCCCCCACGCCAAAAAATGGCGTGGGGTCCCCCCCACAATCCATACCAGACCCTTATCCGAGCACGCAGCCCGGCAGGCCAGGAAAGGGGGTGGGGACGAGCGAGCGCCCCCCCCCCTCCTGGACTATACCAGGCCGCGTGCCCTCAACATGGGGAGTATGGGTGCTTAGGGGCAGGGGGGTCTCTGCGCCCCCCACCCCAAAGCACCTTGTCTACATGTTGATGAGTACAAGGGCCTCTTCCCGACAACCCTGGCCGGTGGTTGTCGGGGTCTGCGGGAGGGGACTTATCGGAATCTGGAAGCCCCCTTTAACAAGGGGGCCCCCAGATGCCAGCCTCCCACCCTATGTAAATGAGTATGGGGTACATTGTACCCCTACCCATTTACCTTGAAAGAAATATGTACAAAATAAACACCACACAGCTTTTTAAAATATTTTATTAAATCTGCTCCAGCGGTCTTCTCCCCTCTCCGGTGTCTTCTTTTCTTCGGCTCTTTTGCGGGGTCTTTCATCTTCTGAGGGGTCTTCTTTCTTCTCCTTCTCTGCGGCGTCTTCTGCTCTTTTGCCGGTCTTCTCTGCTGTCCTCTTCCCTCTGTTCTTCCTCTCTTCTTCTTCTTCTTCTTCCCCCCCTGTTGACACGACGCAATCTCCTTCACGAATGCCCTCTCTGCTCTGTGCTGTGCCTTATATTGGCATGGGGCGTGGCCACCAGATGACATCACCTGGAGGCCCCTCCCCATATGAGGTCACATCCTGGGGGCAGAGCTGTGACCTCATATGGGGCGGGGCCTCTGGGTGATGTCATCTGGTGGCCACACCCCATGCCAATATAAGGCACACCACAGAGCGGAGAGGGCATTCGTGAAGGAGATCGCGTTGTGTCAACATGGGAAGAAAAAGAAGAAGAGAGGGAAGAGGACAGCGGAGAAGACCGGCAAAAGAGCAGAAGACGCCGCAGAGAAGAAGACCCCTCAGAAGATGAAAGACCCCGCAAAAGAGCCGAAGAAAAGAAGACAGAGGGGAGAAGACCGCCGGTGCAGATTTAATAAAATATTTTAAAAAGCTGTGTGGTGTTTATTTTGTACATATTTC
>BLSH010192056.1:364392-378545 GCA_018402905.1 Glandirana rugosa | reverse complement strand
ATCTGAACCTGACTACTTCAAAACTCAAGGTATGACCATATATGAAATAAAACGGTATAACAGGTAGATGGATAATAAGTGGTCTCCTTGAAAAAAAAGGATGTCACTTGTTTCTGTAAACTAAGTGGACAACGGTCCCGATCTGACCCTGTTTTTAAACCGGAACCTGAAGTAGGTCTGACCGGGTGAAATTAAAACGTTTGTGTGTGTTTTTGTTCACATGTTCACGTGACAGATTAACCCGTTGATACACCGTTTACTCCAAATTACAACTATTTACATTTCAATACGTGAACCCCACTCCACCTAGTATGTACGATGCATGCATATTCTTAGCCCCCAAGTGCATAACTTTACATTTATCAACATTAAACCTCATTTGCCACATAGTTGCCCAATTAGACAGTGCACTTGTACACTTGTTTTTGTGTGTGTTTGCAAAATTAAAGTGGGCCAGTCTGGATGAAGTCCAAGGCCAAATTTTTGTCCCAGTCTAGCCCTGGCAACAGGTGAATCAAATGTCTTTGTTCACTGTAGGAAAAAAAAGTTCCTCTGGTGAATAATAGGTAGATGGACAATATGGCAAAATAAAGTATATACCAGTATGGAACTCAAAACTTCATCAGTCCAAGTCTAAAAGGTAATGCGCCTAGGTATCAACAGAGGCTTGCCATGTATAGCTATTGTAGGATGAGGGAAGCAGGTAAACATCAAAATTTTTTAAGATAGAATTATTAAGCTCAGATGTATACAAGTGGGCCCAATGCATCACATAAAGTGCACAGGAGTAGAGTGCCCACCCTTAACAAAATTAAGTATAGAGTGAATTAGAGAGCTTATTGGGTGTTTACTGGGCTACTCTAAAGGTCCATAATAGTTTGGAAAAACATTAAATAAAAAATGTCCAAGTTTATTGATACATTAATAAAGAAATATACCAAAAACTAATAAAATTGGTCCATAGATACATGAAAACCAAGGTGTAAGAATTGATGTTTCCAGATGGGCAGCTGACATGTTTTGCTGTTCCAAAAATAAATAATCCGCTTCTTCAAAGCTCCATTCTTAATTTGAAACAACTGAATATGATGTATTAATCACAGGAAATACATGGGTACAAATCAAAACAATGTTGCAAAAAACAGTACAATAATGTACATTGGAATACAGAGTCAGATCAAAAAGTTCCTGTCCACTAGACACTGCATGGGAAAAAAAATTGATCCCACCATAAAGGGGAGGGGAAAAACCACACAACCCACAGCCTTCAACACCTACTCACCTACAAAGAGCAGCTGTATATCATAGTCGGAGGCATCACAACTGAGGGGAGACCAAAGCAGAGCAAGGACAAAAGCTGTCACACACAACAAAATTCAACCAGCTGAAAGCTATAGGAGAAAGGATATACAATCATATAAATAATGAGTTGCTAAAATAACTTGCTACAATAAACTGGTCCAACGAAAATGTAATCAGGAAAACACCTCATACCTTGGTCACAACCAATGTGTATTTCTCCAGCAGTATGGAACCATCAGAAGCCCAAAAAAGAGGGAGGGAAGGAGAAAAAAGGAAAAATAGGGGGATATGTATCTCCCCTGAGCTCCTGTCTCAAAAGGCAACCAACTAGAATCACGTGTGTCCTCTCCTGGACCGGGGCAACCACGGCCACAATTGGTCCTATAAATGGGAGAGCGAATATAAGGTCATGCCTGATACAAAGTACCCTATAGTGCACCCGTTCCAGACCAAAACAAGGTGGAGGCCATCAGGAGTAAAACACCCCTGTAAGACAGCTAGTCCAAAGAAGCACACGTCAGGGTCTCCTGAGGAAACCGCACCAGCATATAGATATCCCAATGCAGGTACAACCTCCAGACACCACTAAAATACAGCGAGTGGAAAGGAAGGAGGGTGCGTCCCACAGGATGCTGGGCGGATTCTCTCCCCATTGGCCAATCAAACAGCTTCAGCACCTATGTGGATTAATGCCAGCTGACTTCCACACACAAATTCTATCACCCATCCACTATGTTAGAATGTGCGCCACAGGCACACGGGCAACACAATATCAATTAAAATAATTCATTATTTTAAAATTTTTTTAAAGGGATTTTTTTTCCCCTTTATGGTAGGATCAAATTTTAATAATCTTTTCCTGACAGACTCCATGGCAGTCTACGTGTGGGTTTACCCTGCCCCCTCCACTACTATAGGACCGCATTACCATAAATTTAGCCTTATGGTCCATACCCGTGTTCCTTTTTTGCCCTCCTCCTGGACCATTGCAGTTCACGAAGATTTCCATGCGTCCCGGGCAGAAGTCCCCAGCTGGTAGTGGGGCAGGCACAATTGGGGTGTTGGTGTCCCCCGGCGCCCAGGGCCCAGCCAAGGAGGGTGATAGGCAGTAGGCCAGGAAGATCCCTGGGAGGTACGGCCGGTGGTTGCCCTGGAAGACGCAATTGCTGGCAGGGTCTTGAAGAGGAGTCTGGCAAGTATAAATGCTCCATGGCAGTGTTTTTCTTTTAGTGACATTGTTCACCTGCACTGTCTCCGTGTTCGCTGGTGCCCCGTTATCCTCATGCAGCCCTGGTGGTGGTCCGTTGGCAGTGGAACGCATCTGCCTCACAGGTAAGGTGGAGGGCTGAGCGGGGGGCACTTAGGATGATCTCTGTCGCTCTATAATGACTAACCTTTTATGTGTGCCTGTATTTCCCTTTCTCTTTGTCGTGTCTTTCTTTTTTGCCCTCTCAGGTCAGATCCCCAGAGAGCTTCACGGGATACCAGAGACCCTGCCAGGCCACAGCAATGACATTCATCGCCAAGATCCAGACATCACAGGTCCGAGTCACGGGGCCGGCAGCGAGGAAGGAGCTCTCACTCTTCCTCCAAACGCTATTCTCACCGCCACGGCAGCCACTACAGACGCTGCGGGGGGTGCGGCGCTAAGTTGCCTAAAGGCCCTAGCCTTGGCAGTCTTGTCAAAGGTGATGGAACGTTGGGCCGAAGACATGGACACGGCTCTGAGTGGCGTCACAGAAGAGGCAACCAGAGTTTCTTCCCTACGGGAAATGAAGTGGGCATCGGCTTTTTTGGAGGAGACCTCCCTGGACATTATTCGCCTGGTGGTTTTCGTAATGTTGTCTTTGGTCACAGCCAATTGGGCCCTGTGGCTGCACCCCTGGCTCGCAGATCCATCTTCCAAGCAAGCATGGTGCAGAATTCCTTTTGAGGGGTCCTCGCTTTTTGGAAATAGGCTGGACCGGGCCATTGCCCAAGCCACCGGGGGGGAAGTCAGGGTTTCTCTCTCAGGACAGGCGACTGTTCGGCCAGAAGAAGCTCCAGTTGAGAAGGCAGGCCACTGATAGATCAAGAGTAGCCCACAGTTACAAGCCTGGATGAGATTTCAGTCGCAGTTGGAGGAGAGGTCAGTCGTCTACTCAAAGGGAAGCCAAGATCTCAACACCTACTGGCGCAAGACAAGGATCAACTGTTGTCCCACAAGGCCCAAGTAATCGTCATGTTGCAAGAGTTCGGCTGGATACTGAACCTAGAAAAAAGCCACCTGGAGCCAACGCAAAAACTAGTGTATCTGGGCTCACAGTTCGATACAATGAAGAATACTATCTCTGCCAGTAGAGAAAGTTGCTGTAGTCCGAGAACGACTACAACTAGCCTTGACGTCATCACATCCGAGGGCATCCCAATGCTTTAAGATAATAGAGACCATGGTTTCCACTTCCCCCATGGTCAAGTGGGCCCTGTGGAAGATGTGTCCATTCCAAACGGGCTTCCTGCAGCAATGGCAACTGGTCAGAGGCGTTCATGTTATCCGGATAACAACAGCTATGAAAGACAGCCTGCCCTGGTGGCTATAGAGCAGGAACCTCCTCAGGTGTCACTCCATCACTCCACCTCAGTGGGTAGTAGTCACTACAGATGCCAATAACTCTGGGTGGGGAGCCCACTGTGGGACATGCATGCTAGTTTCCAACATCTTGGAGTTACAAGCAGCCCATTGTGCTCTCCAGGCATTTCGACACCTGTTAGTGGGGAAGGCAGTGCTACTGAGGATGGACAATGCGACGGCAGTCACCTACGTGAGAAGAAAAGGAGGGACGCGGAGTCTGTCCCTACTACTGGAAGTGGGACCGATAATGTTCTGGGCCCAGATGTTCTTGGCAGACATCTCCGCAGTATACATCCCAGGAATTCGGAATGCCCAGGTGGATTTCCTCTCCAGGGTCCAGTTAAGCAATGGAAAATGGTCTCTTCACCCAGAGGTATTTGCTTGGGTCCGGTCTCTGGGAGTCGACCCCGAGGTTGACCTGTTCTCCCCTCAACCACAAACTCAACAAATACTATATGAGGGGCCAATGTCCCCAAGCCTTCGGGGTGGATGCCTTGACAGACAGCTGGAGATTCAGCAGGGCTTCTGCCTTCTCACCAATACCAATCATCCTCAAGTACTTACAGACAGAGCGGAGATCACGTCAATCATGCTGTTCTGGCCCAACAGGCCCTGGTTCACGTTGCTGTCCCAACTCAGCTTCAGGCCCCCGGTACCTCTTCCACTCAGACGAGATATTCTCTCTCAGGGGGCAGTCCTGCATCCATGTCCGACACGACTGCACCTGATGGTGTGGTATTTGAAAGGGAGAGGCTTGAAGCACTAGGCTGCACCCCTCAGGTGATCTCTACCCTGATGAGCTTTAGGAGGTCCAGTACCAATAGAGTATATGGAAGAATATGGTCGAAGTTCTCCAATTTCACATCTTCCAGAGGGAAATCTGTTAAGGAAATGGGTGTACAGGAAATTTTGGAATTCCTTCAATCTGGACTGGAGTTACCCCTGTCAGTCAGCTTAATGAGAGTGCGGGTTTCGGCCTTGTCAGCATTCACAGGAACGACCTGGGCAACCAACCAATTGGTCTGCAAGTTATTTAGGGGGGCAGCGAGGCAAAGACCGCAAAGGAAAGCAAGATTTCCAAAGTCGGATCTCCTGCTTGATTTCCTGACCAAACCACCACCCGGTGGGGTCAACACAGCTTCACTAGAGGACCTATCCATGAAAGCGGCCTTCCTGGTAGCAATAACTTCCACCAAGAGAGTCTCGGAGATTGGGGCCTTGGGTCACAAGGAGCTATTCCTAACTTTTATTCCGGATCGGGAATAGTGCTAATCCCGATGCTTGGTGCCAGACATAAAGTGACATCAGTGTTTCACGAAAATCAGGAAATCACTCTACCTACATTTAAGTCTTCAGAGTCCACAGAGATCCATCCCCTAGATCAGTGGTTCTCAACTCCGGTCCTCGGGCCCCCCCAACAGGCCAGGTTTGCAGGATAACTGAAATACATCACAGGTGATATCATTTGCTGCTCAGTGATTGCAGTATTCTAGTCTGCATCTCCCGGAGGTAATACTTAAAATCTGGCCTGTTGGGGGGGCCTGAGGACCGGAGTTGAGAACCACTGCCCTAGATGTTGGGGAAACACTAAAGGACTATCTGCAGGTTACGGCCTCATTTAGATGCTCAGACCAGCTTTTTGTTCTGTTCTACGGTAAGAATAGGGGGAAGGAGGCCTCTTTCAGGAACATTACAGCTTGGATTGTCCAAACCATCCAGAGGGCGTATAGGGCAAGGGGCTTGGCCCCTCCACAGGTGGTGACAGCGCACTCCACCAGGGGCATCGCTACGTCCTGGGCAGCGGTACGCCATGTAGCCCCCAATGTTATCTGTAGAATGGCCTCATGGTCCTCACTGAGTACATTCATGATGCACTACTGTGTAGAGCTGGCGTCATTGTCTTCAATTAATTTTGGTTTAAGTTTTGTCAGCTGACAATGTGAATTCAATTTTTCTTTCGATCAGCATTCCCACCCGTGTGGTTTCTTTTGGCTAGTTAAGTACCACACGTAGGCTGCCATGGAGTCTGTCAGGAAAACTGAAAATTTCCTATCATATATTTACCGTAATTTTCCTTTCCTGATGGACTCCATGGCAGCCGGAGTCCCCACCCTCGAGTCTAGAGGAGGGGCTATATACGGAACACAGGTATGGACCATGAGGCTAAATTTATGGTAATGGGGTCCTATAGGAGTGGAGGAAGCGGGGTAAACCCACACGTAAACTGCCATGGAGTCCATCAGGAAAGGAAAATAAGTATTTTATAGGAAATATTTCTTACTTTTTGCTAAAATTCATATCCAAAAAATATATATAAAAAAACAAATGTATTCATTGGTTTTGGCTGATTTATATTCTTCCTCATATTTTTGGTAAAAAAAAATCGCATTCGGCGTATATTGATTTGTGTGCGCAAAAGTTGCTGCATTTACAAACCATGAGAATTAATTTCTCTCGGTTTTACATTTTTTTTTTACTGGTAATGGTGGCGATCTGCGATTTTTATTGGGACTTTGATATTGGGGGGGACATATCAGACATTTTTGACACTTTTTTGGGACCAGTGACATTTATACAGCGATCAGAAATTTAAATATCCACTGATTACTGTATAAATGTCATTGGCAGTGAAGGGGTTAACCTGCAGGGGGAGATCTAGGGGTTAACTGTGTTCCCTAGGCATATTCTAACTGTGAGGGGGCTGGGCTACCATGGGCATAAGAGATCTAACTGATCCCAATGACAGGGATCAGTAAATCTCTTACATGCCCACTGACAGAACGGGGCACCGCCGTGTTTACATCGGCGGTTCCCCGTTCTTTTTCTCTGGCAGGTCATCGCGGCTCACCAGCGAACATCGGGTCTGCCCGAGCTGCTGACACACTCCTGCAGAGTGCGGCGGGCATGAGAGTGCGCCGCCGGTGGTGAGCTCCCGCCCGCTTTCTGTGCATGCGCAAGCCGCCACTTATATAAGGCAATTCGTGGGACAGCGCCAATCTGCAGCAGTAAATATACTGCGCATGGTCGGGAACCGGTTAATATACTCTAATCGATCTATATGATCAGGTGGTTTTTTGTTTTATTTGGTATAGTCTCCTTCCATTTGGATGTGAATCACTTTAATCAAGCCCTTTTGTCTTGCCTCCTCTTTCCCCCTCCCCTTTAAGGCAGGATCAAGGTGGTGGGAGTGAGGCATTTTGACTGTGAATGATAAGCGAACTACTTGGGCTGTGCTGTTTAGGTGTGTATGCTGGATGTTTAGGGGCAGAGAGGATCATATTTGTCTGCACTGCTCTGATGAGTAGGCGGACTTGAGTTTGAGGCTTGGTTCTGTAGCCTCTGCTGTTTTCCTTGTGGGGGGGTTTTAATTTATTTTTGTTGGTCTCTTTTCTCTCTGGTTATTCTGGATTGCTGGGCTCTGTTTGGTTTGCTCATTGTTTCTTCCTTTGTGTATGGAAGTCAGCTGGCACAAATCCACACAGGCGTTGAAACTGTTTGATTGGTCAATGGGGAAAGGATCCGCCTAGCATCCCGTGGAGCGTACCCTCCTTCCTTTCCAATTGCTGTACTTAAGTGGTGGCTGCAGGTTATACCTGCATTGGGATATCTATATGCTGGTGCGGTTTCCTCGGGAGACTCAGACGTGTGCTTCTTTGGACTAGCTGTCTTATGGGGGTGTTTTACCCCTGATGGCCCCCACATTGTTTTGGTCCAGTACGGGTGCACTATAGGGTAAGTGTTGACTTATGGTTGGATTACTTTCACATGTGTTCATTATGTACTTTGTATCAGGCATGACCCTATATTCGCTCTCCCATTTATAGGACCAATTGTGGCAGTGGTTGCCCTGGTCCAGGAGAGGACACACTTGATTCTAGTTGGTCGCCTTCTGAGACAGGAGTTCAGGGGGGATATGTATCCCCCTGTTTTTCCTTTTTTCTCCTTCCCTCCCCCTTTTTTTGGGCTTCTGATGGTTCCATACTGCTGGAGAAATACACATTGATTGTGACCAAGGTATGAGGTGTTTTCCTGATTACATTTTCGTTGGACCAGTTTATTGTAGCAAGTTAGTTTAGCAACTCATTATTTATATGATTGTATATCCTTTCTCCTATAGCTTTCAGCTGGTTGAATTTTGTTGTGTGGGGACTTATATGGCTGATTGCTTTTGTCCTTGCTCTGCTTTGGTCTCCCCTCAGTTGTGATGCCTCTGACTATGATATACAGCTGCTCTTTGTAGGTTAGAAGGTGTTGAGGGCTGTGGGTTGTGTTTTTTTTCCCCTCCCCTTTATGTCAGGAGCAATTTTTTTCCCCCTGAAGTGTCTAGTGGACAGGAACTTTTTGATCTGACTCTGTATTCCAATGTACATTATTGTACTGTTTTTTGCAACATTGATTTGATTTGTACCCATGTATTTCCTGTGATTAATATATGTTTACGTCATATTCAGGTGTGTCAAATTAAGAAAGGAGCTTTGAAGAAGCAGATTATATATTTTTGGAACCGTGAAATATGTCAGCTATCCATCTGGAAACATCAATTCTTACACCTTGGTTTTCATGTATTTATTGACCAATTTTATTATCTTGAATATGTGTTTTTTTGTATATGTCTTTTATATATGTATCAATAAACTTGGAAACAATTTTATATTTAATGTTTTTTTCCAACCTATTATGGACCTTTAGAGTAGCCCAGTAAACACCCAATAAGCTCTCTAATTCACTCCTCCTCCTAAACATCAAAAATATTCAGTTACCCTGGGTGAAGGATGGTACCCACAGTATAGCTCGTTTCATATATGGCCATTCTATGATCCCACTAGATAACCTTAGAGAGCGCTATGATAGCTTCCCCTTCGATTTTTGGAGACTGGCCGACTTTGTAGCAACACAACATCATGAGTCGTGGATCAGATCCACTTTCACAGAGTTCGAAAGCCTGTGGGCAGATCAGGATCCTCTGCCTCACATGATCTCTGCACTCTATAAACTACTTGATCCGGCTAGGCCTCATTCCCCACCATACTTCATTAAAGAATGGGAATGCGACCTCCAGTGCGATTTCACAAACGAACAACTTGATCACTTATATTTTTTGACACACTGCAGCTCAGTGGAATCAAAGACACAGGAGAACCATTATAAACTTTTAACATGATGGTATAGGGTACCAATGATGTTGGCCAGACTTTATCTCTCCATCTGTGTTGGAGGGGTTGCAGACAGAAGGTCACACTCCTGAACATTTGGTGGGACTGCCCACCATCTTTCTGGTTAACGGTTAGCAAACACATCACCGAAGGCCATGGGGTGAACCTGCCAGACTCCACCAAGTACTTTCTCCTGCACTTCCCCTCCGCTTCTCTATCTCGCTTCAAACTAAGTGCTCTACCCCACCTTCTCAACACCGTTAAGCACCTTATACCAATTTATTGGAAAAGCTCCCGAATACCGACCAAGGACGGCAACTCCAAAGTTTTTGTTGGCAGATAAGTAATGAATCTGGTGTGAAGATCTAGCTCTTGTTGTGTGAATTTCTCTTACCCTTACCAGTTTCTAATGTTGTTTGGCTATACATAGTTTTTTGCCTTAGGGAGTCAGGGTCGGAGACAGTGAAAACCTCAATAGACAAGATCTCTCACCACCCCCTTGCAGGGGATTGCTTTGGCCCATGGGGACCGATTGTCCAGGACTGAAGGGATCCCTCTGGGGCCTAGAAATGCTGTTCCGACTTTTTTTCTCCACTCTAATCTTATGATTCACTAAAATGTATTGTGGTCAACTTCTTCTTCATAATGTTTCATCTGTAATGCATATCTAATTTATAACCTTTTTTACTCTTTTGTACTTTCAAAAACTTTTCAAATAAAGATTATGTATAGAAAAAAAATATTCACAGTTCGTATATTGGATATAAAGTGCACAGAGGCTGTAAACGGACTAGAAGACCGAGAAGTTCCCTATCCGACTGTTAACAGTGAAGTGGCCCGTTTCCTGGATTGTCTGGTAGAGACGATTCCCTCACACATGCGGCTCACAGGGAAGAAGCTATAACATCATTGAACAGCATTTTTTGCTCGGGAGATCTATCGATAGCGACTCATCCGGTCTAGTCACTGTGGAGTCAGCTCTTGGTGCCTTTTCCAAGATGGAGTCCGCTACCTTGTTAGGTGCATAGAGCATGTGCAGATGTGCTAAGCTGCATCATCTGTGACACCGAGGTGTCACTCACATGGTGCCATGACCACTGACACGTTTTGCCGAATCAGCATGAGCTTCTTCAGGGAAAATACAAATCTGTTCTGGAGTGATCATTGAGCGTTGCTAACAAAATATCTCACGAGGAGCTGTTGAAAGATAAAAAGAAAAAAGACTTCTAGATCTAATAATATCCCTGTGTAAAATCAGAACATTGTTGAAAGGTATCTGCCCATTTTGTATAATGAACCTAATTATATACAGGTGTTGTCTAAGGGCAATAAGGTAGTCTCCCACAGGGCACCGATACTAGGCAGATATCTGTCTCTAAGCTTATTTCCCAGCAGGAAGTGAAATTCTTCATATTGGTTTTATGTGCTAGGGGGGAAACTTTATGTTTCGGAGATGTTCTTGTTTATTGTAAAATTTTGTAAAATGAAAAATTCCTTTTGATATATTGTGTTATGTTGGAAAATGTATTTTTACAAAGAATTTGAAATAAAAGAACTTAAAAAAATCCGTACAATGAAAATGTAATATTCTTAAACACTGCGAAGTGTGCTTTATGCATATCTCGTTTACTATTTCTCATGCAGGTCTTTTAGGTGTATCTAGTTCCAAGAACAAAAATTAAATATATTGCAGTTTAGCAGTCCTTAGATGTGGTGGTAGCATTCATTTTTTAAGGCTTTTTTTACAATATGTTCACCTGATGAACCTGTCAGTAACAAACATTCTGTCCTAGGGTTCCTATGGATGAGCAACAATGTCACCCTCGGCTGCTTGCTCCTGACACGGACTACAAATAATCCTTTTATCGTCTTTACATGAGGGAGGAGACTGAAGTTCACAGAGGTGACCTTGGTTGGGCTGATAACACTGCTAAAAGCTGAAGTTTAGGTATAATTTTTTTTTTTAGCATTGCTACATTGGTCCAAATTTGTCCAATTTCTCTTATTAGATCAGCTGCAAAGGTGGAGCAGTGACTTCACGATCTCCACCTCATTGAATCAGAGAATCCCTTGTATTCTTTCAACAAAACACTGTCAATAGTATATTTAACAGGCCAAAAGGGAGCAAACTAGGTATGTTCATTTTCTCTAATTGCTGGGAAATGTTTGACTCGTTGCCATGTTTAGAAATTAAATTACGTTTTTATTGATAGACAGTCTATGCCAAACAATAAAATCTGAACACATGCCATTTGACACAATAAACACTTCAAACATGATTAAATATAATAAATAATGTTATAAATATTGCTGGTAAAGGTCAATATTATCCTATTTTTACTAGACATTACATTTTTTTTTCATTTATTTTACGGTTTACTCTAAGACACATACAATCAAGCTTATGTTTTCAGACAAAAAACTCTTTTCACATAGCCCATTGCAGCTGACTTGGTGCTTGTAGATCCCTCCTATTACTAAAGTGTGTTGGTGCATAGAGGATTATGAGGAGGGGCAAAGGGAGACCAAGGTCCCTCCTGTCCCAGTGATAACACAAACTCTTAATGCACTCTCCAATAGACTCCTCCAGTGGTGCTGTCCAACTTGTCATCTGGTAAGTTTGTCAGACTTTCTTTAATAGTTTAACAGTGCTATTAACTTTGTAAACTTACTGATTCATACATCTGCATGATATATCAGTATATTTCATTAACCTAATACAGAATATCCAATACTTCTGTAAATATTTTTATACTTATTTAAAAGTAAATTATTCTCTATTTCAGTACAAAAGGCAAAAAGTAGCTCACAAGTTTGAAACGTCTTCTGTAGTTGCGATAAACATATCCAGGCAATTAGAATTGAACAAATTCAGTGGGAACTCATTATACCCAACACAAAGGTAGCACACATTCATTTTGCATGAGCTGTGTCCATGCATATCTTGATGTTTCATTTGCTGCATCAGAGAAAGTCACTTTTTGATTTTCTAAGTAAGTGTCTGGTTAACAATATTCATTGCATTTAACTCCTACAAAAGTTTTATTTGCACTTGAATACTTTTGCTAGGTCTGCTTTTGCTTGTGCTTGTGATTTGCATGTGCTTGTAAATCTTAAAAAGAGCCCCTTTGTTCTGCAAAGCTCTTTCATTAAGTTTCTGCACGTTTTGGGCTATATTTTTAATTACCATACAGAACAGTGCTGAAAATCACAATTATTGGCAGGATGTTCTAATATTAATTTTATTCTCCTTTTGAGACCATGGGGTCACAGCCGGTGCCTCAATAATTGCTTGCATTTCACTCACCCACGCTTTATTTTTCCTGCCATGTCTTTCAGGAATTTTGGAATGCCAAATAGTTTCAGCTCCAGCGCTTGTAAAGATTATTGATGCTTGGACACCCTTGAATTACAAAGCATCCGGCAACACTGAGCTAATGAGATGAGGCACTCCAGTGTAATTTCTTTTATTTTTTTGCTGCACTGCCTGGGTACTTTACAAAACGTGCTGGGCAAAACTGACAAAACAGCCAGCAAGAAAGCAGACCTTCAAGCCTTTGCACGCTCAGGGCAGTTTACAACCAAACACAAACATGTGTGCACTTGGGAGATTGTCGGTGACGCAACTGTAAGGCTGTTATTAATTTGTAATGAGCCAACCAGCAGCAGCTACAACTGCACGTATGAAGGGGAGCCCCAGAGATGCCCTTTGTATGCTTCAAAACCCAAGCAGTACTGGAAACAAATACTGGGGAAATTTAGGAAAATGAAAAATACATGCGAAGACAAAACTTTAAAAGCGCGCTTGTGTAAAAAATCAGAAGCTGTGCTATCCCAGCTGAGCAAAATCGAAAGTGATGTTGCTGCCGAATTGGAAAAAGGAAAAACCAAAGGGAAGGGTCGTGTGAAAGAAAATAGTAAAGGTCTGGAAGGAAGTCCTGTTAACCCAGAAGCCAACGAAAATGCTGGTGCAGAAAAGAAATCTGGTGGCAATAAAAAGAAACATGACTCAAAATTGCATCCGAACCCATCCACTTTGCCATCCATGCCTGACATCACTACAGCCAAAGAGGTTAATGATGATATTATAGAGCAGAATGAGAATCTGGCAGATACCTACTGTGCAGAGAAGTGGCAGTCATTGTGCTCTTTACTTGTTAATTTCTGGAATGGCTAAATCAAAGCTCGACGTGTGGTAGAAATTTGGCACTGCTGAGCTTTTTAATTCAAGGCTAAAGCAAAGAAATTCCCAACTAATTCCTTTGGACATCTTATTAGCTAACATAACTGACAAATCCCCCAATACGTAAAATGCAAGTGTAGACTTGTTTGTATTTAAAACAATTGCAGGCAGACCTAATTTAGCTTACTTTGTACTTTTTATACTCTAACTAGTAGGTCACTGTATTGTATTGTACTGTATTGTATTCTTTAAAAAAAAAATAATAATATTCATGTCTGCTATACGGCAAATTTAAATTAATTAAAATAAACATTTGGTGTGTAATAATTTCCATTGTACGTATTTGGTAGATTCCTTATTTTAAAAAAGATTTAGTAAATGTATAATCACAATCAACGATTCCCCTACCTGGTACCTGGACGGCTCCATACACAATAACATTTTTTTAAGCTCCTAGAAGCTGTTATTAGCATTTTTTCTGCTCCTAGAAGCTAAATAGTATTAATCTGTGTCCATGCACACTACTTTAGACTAATAGAGTTTTTGAGCTTCAGCTTCTAGGAGCCTAAACGCTGCTAAAGGCTACTAGTAGCATTTTTTAGTTTAGTTTTTTTCACTTTTTTTAAAGGATCTGCAAAAATGCTAATAAAAAGTTAACACTCCTAAATGCTCCTAAGCGATATGAAACCATCCCCTTAGCAACTAACACTAATATGTAAATGATTTAGAAAAAATTTTATTCCTTAGATGGTTTATGCATGTTACCTTTAATAATGTGTGGTTTACAAATAAAATTAATTAAATTTAAACGGCATATCGTCTGTACTTATAATAATAAAAAAAAAATTTCTTATGTTATGTCATGTTATGTTATGTCACTGGATGATCAATCTCATATTTTTCA
>BLSH010192056.1:327062-338462 GCA_018402905.1 Glandirana rugosa | reverse complement strand
AAGATTTCCTGACTCTCTGCTGTAGTACCACCTCCTTCCCCGGTTTACAAGTGGCCCCATGTCCTTCGACGGTAAAATTTGAACCAAAACCTTTTATTACTTTAGTCTAATGCTCTTTAAGATTCGGTGTAGTAGGTTCTGTTGTGGAATAAGTTGTTGTAAGTTGCTCAATCAGACAGGTGTAACCGAGTGTAAGAGTTCGCTTTGGTTTAGTCTTACTTTGTTGAAATATTCCACGGCAAACTCTCTTTGAGAGTTTCTTTGTTTCTCAAGTCTGCTCGTATACACCTACATTCATGATATAACTGACGTCATGTGATGTGCGTTGTAACAAAGGGTCACATGACTTATTGTGGTATAACTGACTAAAAACAAGTTATAAAGTTGTTTCATTCTGATTTGGTTTCGCTTGAGAATGTGAGCCAATGTGGACAGACTAACTCGTTGAATGTTGTTGAATAAGGTGTTGTCTTGGATGATGTGGCTTAGAATTTCTCGTAATCTGATTTCATTATTTTCCAAAACCAAGTTTAAAATGGCAGCTTCCTGTACCCCGGTGAACATTTGGCCCCTTCCTCCACCATGATGTCGTCTCTCAGTCCTTTAGAAAAAATAAAATAAAAATATATATATAGGGCTTGGACAATGCAGCCTAAATATTTTCCCCCACAGTAGAGTACATTGTACAGGAAACTTGTACAGTTCATGAATGGCTGATGTCATACACTAAACAGGTGTCACCCAACGGATACACTATGACATGAGGTATACTACATGTGTACTACATGAAATTTTGGTTACATACCTGTTCTCCAGTCTAAAGGTCCGGATGACAGAGGCGACAGTAAAACGGCTCAAGTTTGGCTGCACTCTCTGTCCAGCCTCACGCATTGTCAGCCCATGGTTGATGATCTACTAAGGTTGCTCTGATTTCATTTGAAAGTGTTTGTCTTCTTTGGCCATGAACTCCTCTACCTGCTCTACCCCTACCTCTCACTCTTCCTCCCCCTCTTATTCTCAACCTCCCTCTTCCTCTTCCTCTCTCTGCAATGTCTTCCATTGTTGTTGTAAAAAAAAAGGTTCTCACCTGTGGTATTTTCATAGTGCTTATATCCTGATTGAAGTGTTAACAATTAACCATTGAGGTGTTTGGCCAGGTGGCACATGTAATTGGCCAATTAGCTCATGTAGTGTCATTTTGAATGGCAGTGTTTTGAAATGGCAAACATGTGACTTTATGTCAGATTGTTGTGTCTTATGCAGAGAACTGTGTTCAGTGCATTTAAAAAGTGCCATTTTGAAATGCAAAATGTGTGTAAAGCAGAAAAGGTGTTTAGACTTTTGGAGACTTGAGAAGAAGTTTTGCTCTCTGTGCGTCAGTTTAAATAATTGTGCTGTGCATGTCATTTTAGTGTGTTAGCAATTGGAAAAAACTGTAACAGTGCTGAATTCAAATAAAAAAATAAAAGTAAGAAAAAAGCTGAAACAGTCTTAGTGTTTGTCACTTTAAGGCTCACTTCTCAGCTTTCCTTATGAGTCCACTTATCATCAATACTGATAATCCTTCTCAATGTGCGATCTTTTAATAATCACAGTATTCTTTTTAGCAATTCCACCATGCTCTCCTCTCCTAAGTTTTACGTGCCACCTTCACCAGGTGTGCCCTCGTGTTTATCACATGAAAAAAACAGCCTCGATGTTTCCAACAATCCCATATATCTTATATCTTCACTTTATATTTCTCCCCAGGCTGCATTCACATTACAGCATTTTGAATCGCAGACAGATTTGCCGCGAATCTGCCCACGATTTGACAGCACCGATATATGAATGACAAAAGGCGGGAATCACATTTGAGATGACTGACAACCGCGGCAGACCCGCACCGCGTTTTGAGGTGTCATTCAAATGAATGGCATCTCAAATGCGAGTCCCATGTTTTGTCCTTCACATATCGGCGCTGTCAAATCGCAGCAAATCTGCCCGTGATTCAGAACGATGTAATGTGAATGCAGCCTAAGTGGCAATCCTCCTGTTATTTAGCAGCCTCCAGTCTCCAGCAATACTCCACTCAATAGCATGCAAAAGATGGAAGGAGGAACAATTATGCTTTATCCTTTCAAAAACACTTTCATAACATACTTGTAAACTTATACACTCACATTTGAACAATAAATATTATGCCCTTTGTATATCCTTTGTTACCCTGTTTCTCACAGATCCACTGCCCACTGGTTCTGCAGTTCCTACAGCTTTCCCAAGGATATACAAAAGGCGTAATATTTATTGTTCAAATGTGAGTGCATAAGTTTACAAGTATGTTATGAAAGTGTTTTTAACCTCCCCGGCGGTATGATTATGTCAGATTTTTGCATCTCAAAGCAGTACATTTTTTCGCATAGAAATTTGTCATTTTATATTGTAGACCTGTAATTCTTAGGAATAACTCACTTAAATCTGTCAAAACAAGAGTCTAGTAGACATCTCAGGTAAGATAAAGTTTGAAACAACGAAATCATAAATTATAATATAATAAATAACTATAAATAATTATCAAAAATAATAATATAATAATAATAACATTTATTCAATAATGTAATCTAGTCAAAAACACTGAAATTTGCTCAGTTGTAGAATTGTCGCTGTCGTCACTTTCAGTGTCTGATGACGAATTTCCCCACGAATCAGTATCACTCAATTCTGAAAATGATTCTTATTTACTATTGGTGTTTTCTAGCTGGTTAAAAACGACTTTTGACGTAAAGGGATGCTTTTTGGATGCCAGGAATGTTCTCAAGTTTCCAGGCAGAAAGAATGACATGTATAATATAAAAGTGCATGCAGGGCTCTGGACAAAGCTCTAGGGACAAAAGGGATGTGAAATGATTTCATACAGTAATGTAATCTTACAGATTACAGTGTACTGTATGTGTTGTGTGTTTTTACTTTTTGAATTTGCCCTGGGAACGGAGCCCGGTACCCAGCACATCGGGCGGAGGACACAGCCCGCAGACACAGCGGGCGGGACATCGCTGGATCCAGGGGACAAGGTAAGTAACGCTGCCTGGATCCTGCGATGCAATCCCGAGTGTGGCTCGGGATTACCGCTTTTGGCAGTGAAAGTTAACCCTGAGCCACACTTGGGAATACCGCCAGGGAAGTTAAAGGTCCTTGCACATATGCGGGTCTGTTTTCACAGACTCTGCTTGCTCAGCGGGGATTGATCCTTTGAGCCGGCGGATGACAGGTCCATCTCTGCTCACTGTGCAGATCCCCACTCTCCTCTATGGGGGATCGGATAAAAACGGATCGGCCTGTCCATTTTCATCCGATCTGCCACACGGATCGGAAAATAGGATTTCCATCCATCTGGATTTAGGGGAGCGGATGTCAGCGGATATGTCACTGCTGGTGAGGTACATGGAGCGTCCGTTCAGGTCTGCCTGAAATACGGCCAGGCGGACCTGAACGCTCCGCATGTGTGAAAGAGCCCTAAAAGGATAAAGCATGATTGTTGTTAATCTCTCTCCACTCTTTTCAAAACAAAAAAAAGTTTTGCCGTTAGTACTTTAAATTTAAAGAAAAACACAATTCAAAGGTGTCCTTTTTGTCTTGATGGCAACAGGAGCACAGAAATCAATAAAAACACATTATTTTGTAGCTAAAAAATGGACAACAGAACCTCTGTCAATATTTTATTGCTGTGTCCCCACAGGAGAGTTGCCCTTCCTGGCATAGTGACAATGTTGTCTTCGACATTTCTTCTGAATCTCAACCAAAGAGAAGGTGGAAGAAGAGAGAAGAAAAGTGAGTGTGTGCTCCTGGAGGAAGGGAAGTTAGGAGAGCCTGTTGCTTTGCTCTACACGGGTAAATTTGTACCACTCAACTTTTAGAGATGAGAAAGAAGGACACCTTTTAGTATAAAATAAAAAGTCAAGTTGCGTGCTTATTTCGTTATATCTGCTAACAATAGTTATTGTACATCCAAAAATGTTCTTCTTAAATAAAAAGTTATTTGCCACAAAATAAAAAGTCAAAGGCCACGCTCCTTTAAACATCCAACCATGCAGATCATGAAGAATTAAAGAACTAATAACCCAATTATGCTTATTTACATGATTACTTCTCCTTTATTCCAGTGTTTGAAATATTCTAAAGGTTTACTGACAGATTGAGAGCAGGCAAAACACATATAGCAATCAATCATTATGTTTATTTTCTATATGAAATAAGAAAGACAGAGGGATTGGTTCCTAAAGAGGGACAGCCCTTCCAAATTAAGGACAGTTGGGAGCTGTGTAAATTGGTAATTTTGCATTCAAATTGCAAGTTTTAAAAAAAAATGTATTTTAGTATGGTTTACTACTTTCTTATTCACGTAACTTAGAGTGATAATAAAGCTATAAACATGTTTTACCTTAATGCATTCTTTGAAGAGACAGTAATATTTTTCAGATTCCTTATGTATCATTAAAATCATATAAATGTAAAAGACAGATTATTGTAAAAGACGCATGATACATTTTCTATCTCATTATATTTAATGATTTAAGCTACACAGATCAAACAATCCGCATTGCGGGTACCAGAAAAGAATAAGAAAAATATAGTGATCAACATGATGTCAAATAAATGTCCAATAAACACAATACAACAAAAAGATGTGATGTCGTTTCTAGAGCGCACCCTGGACCAGTTCAAAAGAGATCAAATCAGGACAAAGGATTTTGATGCTATATATCATCACATCATATGTGTGGACAGGTTAGACCCGGAAAGTCTATTTTTTGAGAATAACAAAAAGTAGGAATCTGCTATGAAATTTGTTAAAATCCTTACAATGATATAGATAAACCAGAGGAGAATGTTTATTTTCTCAACAAAAGTGGACTTACTCTTTACATTTTTTGTGGCTGTTGGTAAGGGTGCTATTCAGATGTTTGTTGATATAAAAGCCATCTAGCCTGGTTTCGACTTCGGAGAAACAAGTGGACTGCTTTTTTCAAGCTCTAGCGATTGTTAAATTGGAGGTTAGGACTGGAGTACAGAACGTGCCAGTTTGAACTGAATTTTTTAATGAGATTTGGAGGTTTAAAGTGCAATAGAGCGAACTATAGATCTCTTGATACATGAACCCCAAATAATTTGTAGTGGAGGGCAAGCACTTTGGACCAAAAACCTAGCATTGGACAGGTCCGTCACGTATGGAGGACATCCCCTGCTATTTGGCAACCCCTAAAGCAGCCTTTCTCAACCTTTTCAACACAGAGGAACCCTTGGAATAATTCTCCGGTCTCGGGGAACCCCTGCTAAAAATCTACAACTCATGGTACATTAGTGTCATGGTCAATGGGAAGAATGCTCCTTACATTTTTGGACATTGGGAAGAATTACCCCCCTACAGATAGCTAAAAAGATCAATGATGCCATTGGGAATTTATCTGAGAGGTAGAAATTGACCATTGCTCAAGGAACCCCTAGAAACCTCTGGAGGAACCCTGGTTGAGAAACCCTGCCCTAAAGCATGAACCAGAATGTCCAAAACATGCATTATGAATGAATTATGAAGTCATCTGGAGTATATATTGAGTCCTATTAATTTGGGTTAGCATATTGCTGAATGTGTATAGGTTATTTTAAAATCTGAGATAAAATAGCTCATAGCATTTTACAAAACATTTTTTGCAATCCACACACAAACACTACTAAAATAGGACATGAGGTATTTCATCAAAATGTGAGGTATTTATCTCATTAAACCATTTAGTATTTTATCTCATGATGTGATATTCAGTGGGATGGATACAGTGGGGAAGGATTAGAACCCCTGTCAAATTTTATTGCTAATAAAGAGGTAAAATGGTTTAAACCAATGGTCTCCAAACTGCGGCCCTGGGGATGGATGCGGCCCTTTGCTTGCCTTTTAACCAGTCCTTGAGGCATTATTTCTGCCACTGACACCAACAATGGGCCATAATTCCTGCCACTAACACCAACAATGGGGCATTATTCCTTCCACTGACACCAACAATGGTGCATAATTCCTTCCAACTACACCAACTATTTCTCCCCCCAAATACCAAAGATCTGGCATTGTTTACTCCACTGGGCACAAAGTCTAAAGTCTGAGGGACATTAACCACTTGCTGACCAGCCGCCATCATTATACGTGCAAATCACCATAGCTGTATGGCGGTACTTGTACAGGAGATAGTGGGCGCAGGCGCGCTCCCGCTGCACGCCGCGGTGTCTGCGGTGACCCATGTTTGCCTACTACAGAGGCAGAACGGGGTTCTGCCTATGTAAACAAGACAGATCTCTATTCTGTAAGGGGACATAACACTGATCTACTGTTCCCACGCTGAGGGAACACACTTAACCCCTTGATCGCCCCTAGAGTTTAACCCCTTACCTGACAATGACATTTATATAGTAATCAGTGGCTATTTTTAGCTCTGATCGCTGTATAAATGTCATTGGTCCCAAAAAAGTGTCAAAAGTATGTGATCTGTCCGCAGCAATGTCGCAGTCCCGATAAAAAATCCAGATCACCGCCATTACTAGTAAAAAAATATAATAATAATAAAAATGCCATAAACCTATTCCCATAGTTTGTAGACGTAATAACTTTTGCGCAACCCAATCAATACATGCCTATTGCAATTTTTTTTTCACCAAAAATATGTAGAAGAATACATATCAGCCTAAACTGATGAATAAATTAGTTTATTTATATATATATATATATTTTGGTTAAGTATTATAGCAAAAAGTAAAAAAAATTGTCTTTTCTTTTAAAATTGTTGCTCTTTGTTAGTTTGTGCAAAAAATCAAAACCACAGAGGTGATCAAATAGCACCAAAAGAAAGCTCTATTTGTGGGGAAAAAAGGACATCAATTTTGTTTGGTTACAGCATCGCACGACCGCACAATTGTCAGTTAAAGTGACGCAGTGCAGTATCACAAAAAGTGCTCTGGTCAGGAAGGGGACAAATCCTTCCAGGGCTGAAGTGGTTAACCTGGCCTTTACTTTAGAAGGCTTGGAGACCCCTGGTTTAAATTGGTGACTGGAATATCAGGCAGAGGGAAGCTGCTTTCACAGGACACGTGTGGTGTATCAAAAAAGACTAGGTTAAATTAAGTAAATACAAAATATCTTTATAAATGTCAAATATTGAATAAAAGTAGTAAAAAAAAAAAAAACACACATATATAAATATCCTTCTTCCACCAATAAAAAAGACAACATTGTCATTGGGGAGATTTTCCTTCATTTCCTGTTCCATAGCCAAAACAAGAAGTGAGAGGAAATCCCTGCAAATTAAAATAATTCCTTGGGGACCCCCAGGTCACCTGATTGGAAGATTTCCCCTCTATTACTTTTCTGGTGACACCCCAAAATTTGGGGATTTCATACTTTCACTTTCAATGATAACAGTAAACTAGACAAATAGAGATGGGGAAACCCCCTAATGGGGGCACAGACAGCAATAAAAACCTGACAGGGGTTCTAATTCCTCTCCTTTTTGTCCAAATCTAAAAGAAAAAAAAAGTTTTGCCTTTAGTTATTCTTTAACCACTTGCTGACCAGCTCATGCAGATATACTGTGGCAAGGGGGTAGGATAGCGTGAACCAGCGTACCTGTACGTTGGTTCATGCATGTGGTATAGCGGGCACGCACGCCGCTGCGCAACGCGGGAGCTTGCCAGATGACATGACAGAGATCTGCTGTTCCCAATGTTCGTGAACAGTGATCTTATTTTTTTTTTTTCAAAATTGTTGGGCTTTTTTTGTTTATAGCACAAGAATAAAAACCGCAGAGGGATCAAATATCACCAAGAGAAAGCTCTATTTGTGGGGAAAAAAGGACGTCAATTTTGTTTGGGTACAGCTTCACATGACCACGCAATTGTCAGTTAAAGCGACGCAGTGCCGTATCACATAACAAAGCCTGGTCATTAAGGGGAAAATCCTTCTAGTACTTAACCGGTTCCCGACCAACTCACGTACGTTTACTACTGCAGAGTGGCAGCGTCCCGCAAACGGCGGCTCGTGCATGTGCTGTAGCAAGCGGGAGCGCGCCGCCATCTGCGCTCTCTCGTGCCCGTCGCACTCTGCAGGAGTGTGACCGCGGCTCAGGCGGACTCAATCTCCGCCGGCGAGCCACGATTGCCTGCCAGAGAGGAGGAACGGGGAACCACCGATGTAAACACGGCGGTTCCCCGCTCTCTCAGTGGGTATTTAAAAGATCTACTGATCCCTGTCACTGGGATCAGTTAGATCTCTTATGCCCATGGTAGCCCAGCCCCCTCACAATTAGAACACACCTAGGGAACACAGTTAACCCCTAGGCCAATGCCCCTGCCAATGACCCTACCAATGACATTTATACAGTAATCAGTTGATATTTAAATTTCTGATCGCTGTATAAATGTCATTGGTCCCAAAAAAGTGTCAAAAATGTCCAACATGTCCACCCCAATATCGCAGTCCCTATAAAAATTGCAGATCGCCGTCATTACTAGTAAAAAAAAAAAAAATTTGTAAAAATGCCGGAAATTAATTCTCATGGTTTGTAAACCCGGCAACTTTTTGCACAAACCAATCAATAAACGCCAATTGCGATTTTTTTTTACCAAAAATATGAGGAAGAATATAAATCAGCCAAAACCGATGAAAAAAAATGTGTTTATTTACAATGAATTTTGAAATTTTAGCAAAAAATAAGAAATATTGTGGTTTTTTTTTTTTTTTGCAAAATTGTCGCTCTTTTTTGTTTATAGCGGTGATCAGAAATTATGCAGAGGGGATCAAATGCAACCAAAAGAAAGCTCTATTTGTGGGGAAAAAAAGGACGCACATTTTGTTTGGGTACAACATCTCAGGTGCGTCAGTTAAAGCGACGCAGTGCCGAATCGCAAAAAGTGCTCTGGTCCTAAAGTGTGAAAACCTTCCGGTCCTTAAGTGGTTAAGTGGTTAAGTAAATTAAGCCCATTGATTCTTTGCTTTTCCATTTTTAGGTTTCTCTGCATTACTTTCAAGAGAACTGAACTTACATTCCTTAAATACAGCATGCCTGCACCACTATTTATATGCATTTATTTATTTTAGTCTATTGACTTTAACACCGTTTTATGAGGTATTTACCGAATGTTTTTGCTTTTTGAGGTAAATACCTCATAAGGTAATAGTGAATTGACATTTTCATTATCTCGTGAGACATTTGGGAAAAATGTGTCACGTGATTTCATTATCGCATGAGGTAATCTTTAGTGAATTGAGCCCAGTGGTTTAGATAGGCTTGCATATGGACCATTGCTGACATTGCAAATTAGAAGGTACTTGCTTGGTTATTATGGTTATCAAAGAACTAAAGTAAGCTATGAGGGTTGGTTCACACAGGGGCAATCCGACTTCAGGGGCGACTTTGCTAGGCGATTTGAACATGACTTCAAGCTGACTTCAGCGCGACTTTGGGCGACTAACAACGTGACTTAAAGCAACCTCCATGTCAGGCAACTTTGCCTGTGGCCATTCAGAGAAGGGAGGGGGTTACCTGGGTAATTTGTGGGGAGTACCTGGATAAATGATTTTCTTTTTCCTGTAAATTCGCTTCAATATAGATGGGGATCCGACTTGGAGGCGACTTCCATTGGACTCTATGGGCACAAGTTGGATAGAAGTCACCTTGAAGTAGTACAGGAACCTTTTTTGAAGTCGGAGCAACTTCAGTAGTGTACATTAAGATGGCTCTCATTCATTTCAATGGTATTTCTGATGTCAAGCGACTTGTGACGACTTGGGACGACACAAGTCAGAGCACAAGTCACCTATGTGTGAACCGGCCCTGAGGGAATTGGAGGGGCATGTTGCTATATGTATGCTACTCTCAAATGTCCACTTCTGTTCTAACTCAACAACACCTACACCATACATATCTTCCTGAGATAGCCATCCCTATGGACCGGGGGGGCCTGCAGCTAAGAAGTTTTGAGTGGTCTAATCTGATTGTATATGTTAGTATTCTTAATAAAAACCACAGCAAAAAAAATGTATTATTTTTCCAGGAAAAGGAATAGTGGAGCTACATTTTCCAGAAATGCAACCAACACCACAGTACAAAAGATAACTTATAGCAAGATGGTATCAGCCAGCAACAATGAATACTTTTTTTTTACATGATGAGCCTTGAAGCTGGTAAATGGAATTACGTTATCCTGAGACATAACCCCAAGCAAAAATAAAATGGCACTACGGTCATACGAGAGAGATTTGATAGCTGAAAGTTCAGATTAACACAGAAGCCTCAGGCAGATCTGTAACATTTTACAAGATGGAGCCAGGTTTCCATATGACCTGCAGGGAAGAGGAGGATAAAATCAGCTTCATACCATTAGATAATGAGTTTCTGCCTAATGACTGTGACCTTCCACAGATACGCTAGATGACAAATAAATTGGATGTTAGCACAAGTCTTGGCATCATGTCCAGCAGTTTTCAAAGCCGGAATATAAAAGAAAGAAATGTAACTGAAAACTGCATCTTATAGAACAACATGTGAGGAAATAGTGGAGCTGTTGAGTGCTATGAACAACTGTTAACGTTTCTGCCAAATGAACTAAATATCCTTCACCTTTCTGACAAAAAGACAATGCCCAGAGTATTTGTCATTCACGATCTTGATGGATCTTTCATTGTGATAAAACAATGTTTTTCTGCAAATAACCAGCATTTCTACTTTACCTTTTAAAAAGTTAATAGAGCTAAATTACATTTAACACATTCAATTGACTGTTCATTACTATCTACAGTGAAATTCTAAATGCTGTGTAAACAAACATTATTGAACTTTTATTTTAAATCAGCTAACACATTCCAGGTGCATCAAAACAAAAGGTATATTGCTCTAAGTATGTAATATCATCAGGGTAGGATAAATAAGTCTAGTGTTAGATGACAAAGTGGTCATTACTAGAGTTGAGCGAACTTCTAGAAGTTCGGGTTCTGATGGTTCAGCCGAACTTCGGGACAAAGTCCGGGTTCGGGTCCGGACAGAACCCGAACTATGACCCGGACCCCGAACCCCATTGAAATCAATGGGGACCCAAACTTTTAGGCACAAAAATGGCTGTAAGAAAGTCCTGGAAAGTCCTAGAGGTCTGTAAAAGGAAGGAAAATGGGGGTAAGGGTCGGACAAGTGCCCTACAAAGAAATGGGGATAGGGAAATAACTTAAAATATTTTTTAAAAAATAAAAACATAAAAAAATCAAAAATGGAGGTGGATGTGGACTATCTTAAAACTGTGTGAGAAAACTATCAATTAGCTGGCGATTAACTATCAAAAGAGTGTGTCAAAATTCTATCAGGTGTAGGTGGAGGTAAAAACTAAAAAAATACA
>BLSH010192056.1:284616-302515 GCA_018402905.1 Glandirana rugosa | reverse complement strand
AATATATATATATATATATATATATATATATATATATACGCACACATATGCCTTTGTGTGTACGCATGTAACTTAAAAATAATCATAAAACATACATTATGTTACATAGGTGTAAAATCATATCACTATTTCCCTCCATTTTAGTTCATTATTGGTACAAAAAAAAATAATTGCTAGTGGTAATTTGCTTAAGTATTTCTATTATTCTGTACTCTGGCCGGCATATTATTTTATCATTCTTGTTTTTTTTTTCCCTTTAGTACCAATATATAGCAAGGTATGTTCTAAAAACACGTAGTTTCACTACATTGTAGTCTACAGAAAATATAATGTTTAAAAATCCTAACTAATTTTTTGAAGAAAACATGCAAATGTTGGCCCATGAAGACGGAAATGCAGAGTCCTGGTTTTCTGGGGAGAAAATTATATTAATCACGCAGGAAACTTGAACCCAGGTAATCTCTTCATCCCAGCAATCAGCATCACCTAAAGAAATGTGATCACGCCCTGATCTAATCATAAATAAATGGATTGGGCGAATGTTCACTTATATCTGTAAGCACCCTTTACCTAGGTAATTTGTAAAGCAAATTAAATGATGTCGTGCATCACTTGCAAAATCATTTTCTGTACTGGAGGGTATTTACTAAGCAAATTTGCGATACAGGCGCAAAACTATTGTAGCAAGGAGCTGGTTATCTTACCTGCAGTATCAGAAGACACTCTGCAACATTGTTGCAGTGAGACTGCTTCCCTCTAGTGCCAGCTAAGATTCTGTGCCATCACATCCTGCCAGCAAAGGGAGCAAAGAATACAGGGAATTGTAGTCCCAGGGCACAAGTGGCACATTCGTTTGAACTGCTGGGGAACTACGACTACCAGCCCGCTGGGAGTAAAGAACAGGCTGCTGGGAGATGATATAAAAAGGCTTGGCTAGTCCTAGATCTCTCTAGGATCTGGATCTGCAAGCAGGGGCTCTGTGTTGGAGAGTGCTGAGGCTGAGTTGCGGCCTGCACAAGAAGAGTTAACATGAGGCAGGAGAACAAAGTGGACTTATGGAAGAGGTGCTGCCTCCCAGGTCCGTCAACCGCATTGATCCCCAACCATTCGGGGACATCCAGCCTGAGGGAGGGGAGATCCCAGGTGCATATCCAGATGCACCTGCAATGATGGTGTAAAGCATTCAGGTGTGAGGTGACCAGTTGGGTCACTAGAGGAGCCTGCCTGTTCCAGGACGTTCATTTGGGCCTTGATCGCAGGATTGGGTGAGGAGGCATTTGCCCATTTGCAGGAAGCAAGGACACTGCACACAGATTTCTATGTTGTATGGACACTGTATACAGAAATCATTGCTCTTAGACACCTGTAGTGCTACAGGACATAAGGCCATTTAGATACAGAGACACTGTATACAGACACCATTGTCCTTTCAACCTGCTGAGGAAGATCCTGCATTCTTTACTTGATAATCCGGGCCAATTGTGTTGTTTGGCCCAGCTATTCAGGAGTTTAAGTGCACTAACGAGAGTGACTAGCTGAAGAATCCAAAGCCTCATCTTCCTTCCAAGCAACTGAAGTTATTGGTGCCATACGGGCACGCACACACATGTTCATGGCACTGTATATGTAGTGGGTATGTGGGATAGTTTATCTAGGAAGTTATGCCACTGAATATTGAACTGAGTAAAGTGTTTGTAGTTGGGCCTGTGGTGTCAGGGGACAGATGAGAGAGAGGCTGGACATAAAGAGGGTAAGTCTATTGCTCTCCTTCTGCCTGGACTCACAAAGCCAAATTTGAGTAGAGGTAACGAATCCAATATAAAGTGTCATATTGTGATTTATTTGCCATTTAAGTGTGCCTCTGCTCTTGGGGTTATTCTCAGGTCTGGAATCCCCTGAAAGCAGCATGAATATAGTATTGAGCTATATTGCTCTTAATCTCAGTTATTGCTCTCCAGTTGATTACTCAAATATATATATATATATACCCTTACTGTCTGTTATTTTTCCACAGAAATATTGCAGTAAAGACGATTTCTGTGTTTTATTATAACGTGTGTGTTTCTCATTGGTCATTGTACTTACACTATTGCCAGGTGTGCCAAGGGGGCAGAGACTGTTGTTGGGGTTGAGAGGCAGAGTACGCAACAACATACTTAAGCGGCTCCTGCAGGGGTAGCGCTACACTATTTTTTTTTATTGCAAGGTCTGTGCAACAGTTTACTTGTATATTTGAGATCCTGTGCCTGTAATCCTGGGCAGCCAATTGCAACAGATTTATTACAGAAGATGAAAGAGATTTTCACTCTAAACAGATGTATGATTAACCACTTCAATACCAGGCACTTACCCCCTTCCCGCCCAGACCAATTTTCAGCTTTCAGCATTGTCGCATTATGAATGACAATTGCGCGGTCACAAAGCTGTACCCAAACCAAATTTTTATCATTTTTCCCCCATAAATAGAGCTTTCTTTTGGTGGTATTTGATCACCTCTGGGATTTTTATTTTTTCTGCTACAAATAAAACAAGACCGAAAATTTTGGGAAAAAAAAGTTTTTCTTTGTTTCTGTCAAAAAACATTGTAAATAAATACATTTTCTCCTTCACTGACGGGCACTGATGAAACTACACTAACGGGCACTGATGAGGCAGTACTGATTGGCACTAATAGGCGGCACTCATGAGGTGGCATTGATGGGCACTGATAATGAGGTACATATATGCAGCACTGATAAGCAGCACTGATGGGCACTGATAGGTGGCACTGATAAGCGGCACTGATGGGCACTCATAGGTGGCACTGGTGGACACTGATGGGCACTCATAGGCGGCACTGTTGGGCACTAATAGGTGGCACTGGGCACTGATAGGTGGCACTGATGAGTACTAATAGTTAAAGTGGTTGTTAAGCCACTCTGACCTCATCATACTATCCACTCTGTCTCCTCATGCTGCGCCCCCTGTGTGTGTGTGTGATTTATAAAAAAATGCAGATTATACCTCAGTTCAGAGCACCACTCGTTGCTCACATGACCAGCCGGCTCTCTCCTCTCCCCGTCTGACAGCTGCAGCGGGCGGGCCAAGATTCCCTCGCTGACATCAGTCAGGACAAGAGGAAGAGAGGGGGACACAGCATTAGGAGACACAGGGGGACACACACACAGAGACACAGCATTAGGAGACAGAGTGGATAATATACATGTTATTTCAGCAGCAGGAGGGGTGGGGGCGGGCACTGTCACAAGCCGACAGGTAGGAAGGGGAGGGGGAGAGCAGACAGCAGAGAGCGGCTGACGGAAGCACGTAAACTGACCATGGTGTCAGGCTTAGCAGCTATGATGAACAGTGGTCAGTTTAAAGAGAGGAGGGCAGAAACTCAGTCTTGTGTCATCCTTGGCCTGAGGTCTTAAAGTGGTTGTAAACCTAAAAAAAAAAATCATGGTCCTGTCTCTTTAAGGTAAAATATACTGCATAGTGCTTTTGCAATGTTATTTATCCCTTGCCATATAGTATAATGCATACAGAATGCCTATTTCTGTGTTCCTGACAGTAAATTGACCACACTTATCAAGGCTGCCGATCCATGATAGCATGGTCAGTTTACGGTTTTCCATCATCTTGCTCTGTCTGCAGTGTCTGTATCTCATTTTCTCCCTGTCATTATGATCTGTGGGAAGCTGATCCCCTCTCCTCTTGGCTTGATTTAGTATTGCCCTGCAGCTGCTCCTCCACTCCTCTTCGTTAAAGTGGTTGTAAAGGTTCATTTTTTTAAAAAATAGCAAACGTGCCTATACTTACCTGCTCTGTGCAAGGGTTTTGCACAGAGTGGCCCAATCCTCCTTTTCTGGGGTCCCCCGGCAGGGTTCCTCCTCTTCATCGAGCTTCCCCACGGAGAGCCACTTTCCATGGGGGCATGCTCCTGAGTCCTGCTGCTGTGTCCATTGACACTGGCAAAAGGACTTGGCCATGCCTCTAGGCTCCTGTGTCACTGGATTTGTTTGACAGCAGCGAGAGCCAATGGCTCCTGCTGCTATCAATCTGTCCAATGAGGATCAGAGACAGTGGCTGGAGCTACTGGGCTTGTTCTCGTTGCTGGAGTGATTGGGTTAAGGTAAGTAAAAGGGGGGGGGGGGGGGTCTGGGCTGTAGCACAGAAGGTTTTTCACCTTAATGCGTAAGGCAAAAACCCTGAATGTTTACAACTCCTTTAAGGATGCCGTGGAGAAGAAACTGAAACTAAAACCGTAGAGGATTATGAGCCCCTTCCACCAGAGTCCCCCTGCTCAAGAGTAAAACCCAAGAAAACCATGTGAAGCAACAGAAGCACTGCTGTGAAAAGATATTTAGAGATTAATTGCCAAAAAAAAACACACTGCCATTACTATTGCCCCATAAGAAAACCTATCCTGGGAGTTTATTGTGGAGACTTTACAACCACTTTAATATTTGAGAAAAAAGGAATGTCCACACATAAATGTATTTTTCACACTTTACTGAAACTTTGCCATGACATAGCACATTGACATACTAACAGATACTATGCAAGTGCATACCAACATCTGCCTAGTTATGAGACGACCTCTGGATATGCTGAGCACGTGCACTTAACTTCTTTGGTCGACCATGGCGAGGCCTGTTCTGAGTGGAACCTGTCCTGTTAAACTGCTGTATGGTCTTGGCCACCATGCTGCAACTCAGTTTAAGGGTCTTTGCAATCTTCTTATAGCCTAGGCCATCTTTATGTAGAGCAACAATTGTTTTTTCAGATCCTCAGAGAGTTCTTTGCCATGAGGTGCCATGTTGAACTTCCAGTGACCAGTATGAGATAGTGAGAGTGATAACACCAAATTTCACACTCCTGCTTCCCATTCACACCTGAGACCTTGTAAAACTAATGAGTTACATGACACTGGGGAGGGAAAATGGCTAATTGGGTCCAATTTGGACATTTTCACTTAGGGGTGTATTCACTTTTGTTGACAGCAGTTTAGACATTAATGGCTGTGTGTTGAGTTATTGAGTTGAGGGGACAGCAAATTTACACTATTGTACAAGCTGTACACTCACTACTTTACATTGTAGCAAAGTGTAATTTCTTCAGTGTTGTCATCTGAAAAGATAGAATAAAAATATTACAAAAACATGAGGGGTGTACTCACTTTTGTGAGATTCTGTATGTCTGTTCCCTTACCCGGCATGAACCCAATCTGATCAATATAGATCAGATTTTCAATAACGATGGAGAGGCGATTGGCCAAGGCTTTTGCCAAAATCTTGGCATCCACATTCAAAAGCGAAATGGGCCTATAGGAGGCACATTCCTGGGTGTCCTTGGGAATGAATAAAATAATCGGGAAGACTAGTCTAGGAGGCTGAGAGGACAGGTCAGAGAGGAGGGATGTAAGTTTAGGGGCTACAAAGTCTACAAAATTGGAGTAAAATTTGTCAGGAAGCCCATCAGCACCTGGGGTTTTACCTGCCTGCAGATTCCCAATAGCTGTCTGTATCTCCTCTAAGGAGATATCTGCATCTAGCTGTTCTCTATCCACCCCACCCAGTACTGGAAGGTCAATTGGGCCCAAAAAGGACACCAACTCATCCTAAGACTGCTTGTTAATGAGATCGGGAACTACAATTAAATGACCATTCGCCCCTTTAATACTAGCAATGTGCGTGGTGCGGTTTAGACTTTTCGCCAGCCAAGCCAGCAATCGGCCGTTTTTATCCCCATATTCAATCAGGTCTTTTGTTGAGAGTATAGCATGGCCTTCTTGATGTTCTCCACACAGAGAAGGGAGAGTTGTCTCAGGATTCGCTGCCAGGCACGATACCTTTCCGGGGTCAGGGATGAGAGCTGCCTCTATGGAGTATAACAATACGAGAGATGTAAGCACCCTGGCCAAAGCTTTGAATGCATCCCACCTTATCATAGGGGATTCAGTGTCCCTGTTCATTGTCCAGTAATTCCACACAGATTCAGTGATTGGCTCCTGCAGGCGATCATCCGATGCCCAGAACGTGGACAAATGCTACAACCTAGAGCAAGGGGGGTAGAGAGAGAAAGGGCCAAACTGAGTGGAGCATGGTCGGACACTCCCCTTGGGAGTACATTGGCCTCTGTAACCCAAAGAGGAGCCCCTAGATCAGTGGTTCTCAATTCCAGTCCTCGGGACCCACTAACAGGCCAGGTTTGCAGGATAACTGAAATGCATCACAGGTGATATCATTGGCTGCTCAGTGATTGCAGTATTCTAGGCTGCATCTCCCCAAGGTAATGCCTAAAATCTGGCCTGTTAGGGAGTCCCGAGGACCGGAGTTGAGAACCACTGCCCTAGATACTCCATGTAGTCTGTGCAGGCTTGGGCAAGGAACCATATTAAAGTCGCCCAGCAGAAAAACGGCATTATGAGGTATCATACCCCAAGACCAAAGACATAATGTCATTCAGGACAACAACAGAGGCCGAAGAAGTAACATACAGTCCCATCAGTACCATATTCTTGTCGTTGTTACATTGTTATACAAGTTGTACACTCACTACTTTACATTGTACAAAGTATCATTTCTTCAGTGTTGTCACATGAAAAGATATAATAAAATATTTACAGAAATGTGAGGGGTGTGCTCACTTTTGTGAAATACTGTATGTGTTGGAAATATCTTATAAATGGACAACTCTGTAAAAAAAATGCATTTTCATTTTTTTCCACATTATCCAAAAACTTCTGGAAAAAAATGAACCGTTCAAAAGACTCATTATGCCTCATAGATTATACGTTGGGTCAATTCCATTATCCTGGTGCTCCAGGGCCTTCAAAAATGTGATAGGTCGTCATGACATTAGATGTGTAATTTATGTCCCTAGAATACCTGATGGTGATAAAAATAATATAAACTGTAGAAGCGCATACCATTATATACAATACATGCATAATACTAATATAGTGCCACCATGTGACTAAAGTGCAAAGTGCAACAACATAAATAAATTAGTAAATTAAATCGAGCATAAATCTTATAACACGATGAACTTTGGTAAAGGAATCTCATCACTCAAAATGATATAAAAGTTCATCAAACAGTCCACGCAAAAAACATATGATCTTTTCGTGTGCAAAATCATGCATAAGGTGCTTTGTGAGTGGTGCTGGTATTCGAGATTTTCAGGATAGCTTACACTGCAAATCTTCACAGTGGGACCACACACACAACACCTGATGGTGCTCCCTGCATGTTGGGACTCTGTATGTGGCCAGGCTGTGAAAAAGTCTCAGATATGTGATATCGGCATACTCAGGAGGAGTAGCAGAATGTGATTTGGGGTGTAATTGCAAGTATGCATATGCCATGTTTGAGAAATAACTTAATATGACAATTTAGTAAAAAAAAAAAAAAAAAAAATTATAATAATAATAATCTTCATTTTGCAAAGAATTTTGTGAAAAAATTACAACTTCAAAGAACTCACTATGCAACTTACTAAATATCTTGGAATGTCTACTTTTCCCAAAAAGGGGTAATTTGGGGGATATTTGTACTTTCCTGGCTTGTTAGGGTCTCAAGAATAGATAGATAGGTTGTCAGTACATCAGGTGTGATCAGGTGTAATCAATTTTCAGTGATTGGCACCATAGCTTATAGATTCTATAACTTACACAAGGACCAAATAATATACACCGATTTGGGTTATTTTTACCAAAAATATTAAGCAGTATAAATTTTGGTCAAAATTTATGAAGAAAAATTACTAGTTTGCAAAATTTTATGACAGAAATGAAGAAGGCGGCATTTTTTCACAATCTTTTCTTTTATTTTTAGCACAAAAAATAAAAAACCCACTAGTGATTAAATACTACCAAAAAAAAAGCTCTACTTGTGTGAAAAAAGGACGCAAATTTCATATGGGTACAGTGTTGCATGACTGAGTAATTGTCATTCAAAGTTGAATAGCGCGGGGGGTGTGACCGGAAGCCGACCTGCATGGCCGCTTGATTGCATCGCTCTCTCACAGCCACTGCTTTTAGTGAGATTCTAGGGGCAAAAGCACCTTTTTTGATGGGCAGATCCAAGGCCACCTGCTCTGCTAAAGCCCACGGCTCCTCTCAACCGCCACCGGACTCACTGGGTGTCAGGACCTGTGTACTTGCTCGGGTCACCTGCTGGTGGCACTGTTGTATGGAGTATCAAAGGGTGTAGTTCTGGTGGCCCCCAGTGGGTGTCTCCCAGCAGATGGAGTACACAGGTCATTAAGCTACACCTGATGGGGCTGCTGGGACTATATAAGCCCGCCTTACACCCAGTCCCAGTGCGTCAGCGTTTTCTCTGCAAGCCATACCCTGCCTACCCTGCCATCTGTGTTCCCACCTGGAGTTCTGTCCCCCTGGAACCTGCTTTCTGCTCCCTCCTTCACCATTCAGCCCTCGGTATTTTCCCCCCTGTTCTCCTCATTTGATATCTGACTGTTTTTCCTTTGCGTGTTTTTGCATTTGTATTTAGTTAGTTAGATAGTTATGTGTTTGTTTTTGGGTTGCCGTGTTTTTACCTTCTTTCGCTTGCTTGTTTTTGTTACTGGTCTTGGGTGTTTTGCAAGTGTGTCATTTTTATAATAAAATATATATTTTCACTTATCTGATTAGTCCTGATTCTTTTAGGTGCAGCCTGTTGATCTGCTTCCCCTTGCTGAATGCTTGCAAATCCTGACACCGGGCAACCTAAAAAAAACATCTTTTCCCCGCCCGACATGCCGCATGCTGCCTGGGACAAGATGGCACCGGAGGCCTCCTCCTTCTCTGGATTGTGGCCATGATCCCTTGTACAGCTCCACAGGCCGGATGGGGAGATGAGCGGAGAGCCGACAGCCGACCACCACCAGACCCCGGGGCGAGAAGCGGCCCCCATCACGCTATCAGCGGTGAGTTACACCCGGAATGTCAGCTGCTGGCGGACCTGCTTCCACACCAACAGGGGATGCCTCACTCACAGGCCCCTCTGGCATACACTTAATGCTCAGAGGCCTTCCCGCGCCTCCTGTGGACAGTCTCGGATCCTGGCCTCCAGAGAAAGGGCTCTCACCCACTCCATCTGAGGATTCATCAATGCCAGCGAGCCCGCTACCCCACCCCCCTCCGGTCCTCGCATCCCTGGCGGCCGCACGGGAAGCACACTCAGGCACCCCTCAGCACATGATCCAAGCACTACCCTTACCCAAGGCACAGAGGCCCCCCCGCTCCAGGGACTCAAGCGCCACTCGGAGCTCCTGCCAAGCACCTCAGGGGGCACCCAGAACATATGCACAGGCAATCTCCTCTTCGCGGCCCACACACACACATCTGGGGTGGGCCACTCACTGGACTTCTCCTCCACGCAGGCCTCAGCCTGGACCGAGCCCTGGGACTCCCCCCATGGGCCAATGCCCCAGCTTCCCAAGCCGCAGCAGGGGAATCACCTACAACCCCCCTTTTTCCCACACTCTGAAATCCAGGCTGTTTCACCTGCAACAGGTTAGCAGCTGCCTCTCCTCTGGCAGTCATATCTTCAGTTCATCCCCACCAAGGATGACTTCAAACAGTTAATTGGGGGATGTTAAATCCACATGCCACAATGAAATCCAGGCCCTCCATTCAGGCCTCAAACACCTCGCAGACAGGGTGGACCTGGTTGAGGAGGACATTCAAGAGACCAGACTGGCGATCCAGCGCACACAGGCCCAGGGCTTGGATCACCGCCTCCTCCTTAGGGACATGCAGAGGCATATCGAGGACCTGGACAATCGTGGCCGCAGAAATAACATTAGGGCGAGGATCCTGTCGGAACAGGAGGGCTCAGGGGACCTCCAATTGACCTGAAGACCTTATTCAACTCAATCCTTGGTGAATCTCTGGACAAACCAATCAAACTGGATAGAGCTCATAGAGCTCTGCGGCCCAAAGGCCTGGTGTCCGCACCCCAAGATGTGATCTGCAGGGTCCATTCCTATCCGCTCAAAGAGAACATAATGAAAAAAGCCAGCACCCATCGGAACATACAATTTGAAGGAGCCCGCATCCAAATATTTCCGGACCTCTCCTGGATAACCCTCCAGAAGCGGAGGCTACTCCAACCCCTCCTACGCGCCCTCCAGGAGCAGGACATTACTTACCGGTGGGGTTTCCCCTTCAGCCTAACCGCAAAACGTCATGGGAAATCCGCAGTACTGAGATACCCTGAGGACTTGCCGTCCTTTTGCAACACCCTGGAGATCCCAACGCCACAACTCCAGAACTGGGACTTGGTGTTTATGCCACGTCCTCAACCCAACATAGAGCGGAAGACCTCCCCAACAAAGCGCCCCAGAGGCCCGGATACCCCTCACAAGACCAATAAGCAGAAATATGGCTGATGACTACAATCTGTTGCCTGCGAGACACTCGTAGTTATGCTAGATTACCCCATTTACATATAGACTGGCGCTGCCCATTCACCATCTCAGCACCTAGCCCCCCACCAGAATCCTCCCTTTGCTTAATATCTCTTTACTAGGCTCCATGTAGAGAGATTTGTGTTTGGTTGACTCATCTTTCACTGACCCCCCTTATATACAGACACTACTTGTAAATGTATTTGCACTTTCCACCCATTTCATTCTGTTTTGAGGTTAGACAGTACGTTAGGAGTTTAATTTGATATGACGCCCCTTCAGGGCTTGGTTTAATTCAGTCCCTTTAGCTAACTGTAATTTTGTGTTACTATTTTGTGCTAATATTTGTTTTCTTTTCCAGACTTTCTTCACGCTCTTTTTCTCTTCCCTGGTTCCTCCAGAGTCCTTCAACAGTGCTCGATCGGTCCTCCTGGAGAATAATTCCACCTCCAACCCACGTACACCCACTGCGGAACAGATAAGTCTATCTACACAACATGCTTACACTCCACTATGGTTAAAATCCTTTATCTTAATGTTCGGGGCCTGAACTCCAACAAAAAGAGGAAACTAGCCTTAGGAGAATTTAAAAACTCCAACGCGGACGTCATCCTCATTGTGGAGACGCACTTTGACAGACAGGGTTAATTTACATTTGCACCCAAATTCTTCCCACAGGTCTACCAAGCCACCAACCCCCATAAAAAAAGCAGGGGTGGCCATACTGTTTAGATGGGACTCCCCGTTCACGTGCTCAGAGTAGCACATAGACCCACACGGCCACTACGTGATACTAAGGGGCAAATGGCAGGCTCAAGACATGGCCTTGTGCGCTATATACGCCCCGAATGTGTGTCAGATCAGATCTTACACAGAACCCTATCCCGCCTACTCCGACAACAACATGGGTACCTAATTGTGGATGGACTTTAACCTGGTACATTCAGAAGTCCTCGACCACCATACCATAGAATTCCGCAACCTTCTCACCGCCACATCAAACACATTCTAGAATTGACTACTTCTTCGTAAACAACCCCACACTAAACATAGTCAAAGATGTAAACATTCTCCCAATATCATGGTCGGACCACGCCCCCGTCCTTCAAAAGTATCCTTGTGGGCCCCACTTCACAAGCCCTGCCCACGGCAGTTAAACAATTACCTCCTCCAACATCTCCCAACCACGCTCGAGCTAAACACCACCCTACTGCACTACTTTGCTGAAAACGACACCCCCAATGTCTCTATCTCTACCTACCTACCTACCACAAAGCGGTCCTCCAGGGTAAATGTATAGCCATTTCCTCAGCCATGAAAAAAACGCAACTGCCCTCAAATTAAGCACCGAACGAGAGCTACAGATTCTAGAGCGCCAGCTTCAGCTAGCCCCATCCCTGTCCTTACTCAAAAAAATCATAAATAAGCATACAATCCTCAAGGACATTGCATTAGGCAAAGTTGAAAAAGCGCTACTCAGACTGAAACAACAATTGTACGATAAGGGCAACAAAGCTTATACTCTCTTAGCTAGGAAGTTGCGGGATCAAGCTCTGACGAACACTCCCCGACAAATTAGGGACCACAAGGGCCACATGGTCTCCCATCCCCCGAGAGATAACGACCACCTTTCAGAGTTTTCTACGAGAAACTTTACAATAACCCAGAAAACCCACATATTCCTGTGTCCTCTGATCTCCTGGCTCATATAACTGAGTACCTGAGCAGAGCGGCATAGCCTGCATTGCTTCTTCTGACCTCCTCCCATAACTCTTCCAACTCAAAAAGCCCCCGGACCTGATGGTCTCCCTTACGTGTACTACAAGTCGTTCCTACCTAAGCTGTTGCCCTACATGTGTAGATTGTACAACGCCTTCCTCAAGGATACCCCGGATCCCTCAGCTATGCAAAGATCGTTTAGCATTTTGATCCCCAAGGCCAACAAGGACCTCTCCCTCTGCGCCAATTATAGGCCAATTGCGCTCCTAAACACTGATTTAAAAATCTTTACAAAGATCCTCTCCATACGCTTGAATGTAATCCTTCCATCCCTGATACGCAAGGATCAGGTGGGATTTGTCCCGCTTCGACAGGCAGGAGATAATACGAGGAAAGTTATAGACCTAGTGGACATTGTGAATCGGGAGAATACACAATCTGTATTGCTCAGCCTTGACGCAGAGAAGGCTTTTGAACGCCTTGGGTGGCCTTTTATGTTTGCCACTTTGCGCTTCATGGGATTCAGGGGACCTTTTCCCAATGCAGTCCACCATCCCTATAACAATCCCACCTCCCAAGTTAAAACCCCCTGTGCTCTATCTGCCCCATTTCCAATTGGTAATGGGACCTGACAGGGCTGCCCACTCTCCTCCCTTCTATTCGCGTGTGTCGAACCTCTGGCTGCCACCATACGGAATAATGCGGTCGGGGTGTAACGACCTGAGGAAGGGAATTTAAAATCTCCTTGTTCGGCGACATCATCTTAACACTAACCCAGCCAAGAGTCTCCTTACTCAACCTACAGGCCAAACTGAATCGGTTCAGCAGACTTTCTGGCTTTAAAATTGACTCATCCAAATCTAGGGCTCTTCCCATTCACATCCCGCCAGAAGAACTTAGCTGCTTAACTGCTTTGTTCCCATACACGTGGCATCCTCATTCAATAAAATATTTGGGGATACACATAACTACCAATTTCTCTTCACTCTACCAAACCAACTTCCCCCCTCTATTTCAACAAATCCGCCTACTGCTCCAACAATGGATAAAACACCATATCTCCCTATTGGGACGTATAGCGTCAATTAAAATGACTATCCTCCCTAAACTTGTGTACCTGTTCCAAACGCTTCTAATACCTGTCCCTTATGCCCACCTGAGAAAACTGCAAGCAGACCTGCTGCAATACCTCTGGAACTACAATCAACATAGAATCCCTCGGTCAGTCCTCCTGACCTCTCGAACTGAAGGAGGTCTACCATTCCCTAACCTCATTAGGTACTACCAGGCGGTCCAACTCCAAGCTATTGCCTCCTGGTTTACCCAACGCTCATAAAACAAATGGACGGAAATAGAAAAACTATGGTTAGCTCCAATACACCCAAATAGCTTCCTTTGGAGCTCGAACGCAGAGGTCCCCGCTGATCACATGCTAGGAACAGTTTCCCATTTGAGATCACTTTGGCGGACACTGTCTCGCCAACATGGTCTAGCCTCGGACAAATCAGTATTCACATCCTTCCTATACAACCCAGAATTACCAACTGGCCTAACCCATCAGATGTCCTCCCCATGGGCGATAAGAAACCTATTTCATTTTGGCCACCTAATTGACCCCATCAACAGGAAACTATTGTCATTTGCTAAATTACAGGACAAATACGGACTTTATACAAAAAACAAATATTCTATAGCTACTTACAAATCCGACACTACGCCCAGGCTATAACCCCCACTTTACAATTCTCACCCGGCCTCTCTCGCACGGCTAGGAGAGGCACGATTTCGGACACCTACAAAATCTTGAACACATATTCAACCCAGGTACAGGGAAAGCACTTATATGTGCGTAAATGCATTGGGTACCACATGGACAACTGCTGATTGGCAGATCATATGGTCCTAGGCGGCTAAGAGCTCCCTCTGTACCTTATATAAGGAGAACTCCTATAAAATTCTGTTCTTCTGGTATATGACCCCTGACGTTCTCCACTCCATATATCCTGCGTCATCAGACCAGTTTTGGAGGTGCCTAAAGGACATATATACTGGAGCTGCCCTGCGATAGCGCCCTATTGGCGGAGGGTACATCAGCTCCTAGGCAACATATTTGGCCCACACATCCCAATGACACCCGCTTTTTTCCTGCTAGGTCTTCCACCACAAACACTTTCCAAACCACATAGAAAACTTATACGAAGCTTCCTTACCGCAGCGAGGTGCCTAGTGGCTCTAAATTGGAAACGATGCAAACCTCCAACACAGGAGGCCCTATATGCCAGGGTCAAGGATGTAGAGCTGATGGAAAAAATGACAGCCAGACTACAAGACTGCCTGGAAGCCCACAATAGGATATGGGAACCATGGCATCTCCAGGAGGACCCAGGTTGAATGATACTTAAACCCTTTCCCTCCCTTTTCCTCCCCTTTTTCCTTCTTCTTACTGCTTTATTTTTATAATTTTTAGGTGAATAGCTGTTACTCAATAATCACCTGTAGTAGAATTGTTATTTGAATATGCTCCACATCAATGCTCAATGGCTGATACTAACTGAGTTGATCAACTGTGTAACCTGATACACCTGTTTTTGCACTGATGTATGAGACTATGTTGAGTTTCAATAAAAAACTGTTATTGGAAAAAGTGGGATAGCGCTTAAAGCTGAAAAATGGCCTGGCCAGGAAGGGGGGTTTAACTGCCCAGTATTGAAGTGGTTAAAAGACTCATAATGCCTAATAGAGTATGTTGGGGTGTTTGCTTTCCAAAATGGGGTCCTTTTATTTGGTGTTTCTATTGTCCTGGTGCTCCAGGGCCTTCAAAAGTGTGATAGGTAGGAATGAAATTAGATGTGTAATTTATGCTCCTAGAATGCCTGGAGGTGCTAAGTGGATGTTGGGCCTCTGTTTGTGGCCAGGCTGTGGAAAAGTCGCACACATGTGGTATCGCCATACTCAGGAGTAGCAAAATGTATTTTGGGGTGTAATTGCAAGTATGCATATGCTGTGTGTGAGAAATAATTTGTTAATATGATAATTTTGTGTAACAAAAAATAAAACTTCAAAAACTCACCGTGCCTCTTACTAAATACCTTAGATTGTCTACTTTCCAAAAAGCGGTCATTTGGGGGGGTATTTGTACTGTCCTGGCTTGTTAGTGTCTCAAGAAATTAGATAGGCCGTCAGTACATCAGGTGTGATCAATTTTCAATGATTGGCACCATAGCTTGTAGACTCTAACTTTCACACAGACTAAATATACACAAATTTGGGCTATTTTTATCAAAGATATGCAGCAGAATAAATTTTGGCACCAAACGCCACTTTCCATTGATTAAAGTGCATCCAATTACACATTTCACTATCTCTATTACATTTTGGTAATAAGTCCCCTCCCCATCATGTCTGGGAGGCCATCAAGAAGAGGCAGACATGCAACTGCGAGGGGACCAGCAGCATATGTGTCCACAGGCAAAGGTGGATGTGGAAAGAGTCTGGAGTTTCTGCGCTTAGGACTACTAAGAATTGGGCTACTGCCTCCCTGAATCTCCACTATGTGGAGTATAAAGATTAGTGTATAAAAAATAGAAGGGATGGTGCGCTGCCTTTCAATGGCGGAGCCATTCATACACTACACCTCACTTCCAGTCAGAGCGGCTCAGTCGGTAGAACGCACGCCGTTCCAAACCAGGTAGCATGCGAGAACTGGGACACCATCAACATTGCGGCTGCGTATGCCCACTGGAATCTGTCACTTACATGTGAGAAATAAAAAAACTTTTTTATGGAATTACACTTACATCGGAATTACATCGATCCCCCTTTTTTTCTTCCATTCTGTCAGAAAGCTCGTCTGCGCAGCTCTTCTCAAGAAGGACTTGTCAGCAATATTTCTATGCTTTCTGGCACCCAACGGCATGTGTGCGCGTGTGCGCGAATCTTGGCGCCAAACTCGGCCATTTAAACCCTGCTGATGCACCAGACGGGTGCTGTCTGATCTACAGCATTACCCATGTTAATCTGCAACCTGATATCCTGTTCTGAAATTGTTACCGATCCGGCTTGTCCACGACTCTCCTGCTATCTGCCTGCACCCGATCCCGGCTTGTCTCGACCAATCCTCTGTCTGCTCCTCTGTACCTCGCTGCCAGCCCGTTGCCGAACCTGCTTCCACCCGACTCCGCACCTGTGCCTGTTGCCATCCTGACCTCAGTGGCCTCCAGCTCTGCAATTTCCCAGCTCAACTGGGTAGCTCCCATCTAACTGCACCTTACCATCCGCAGGTCATCTCTATCTCCAGCGACCCCTTTGATCTCCTGCTGGCGAACACCACTGGACTATCACAGGCACTCATACCTCTCCGTGCTCTTGTGGCCGCTGTCTCAACCCCAGCGGTCCCTCGAACCGGGGTCGTAGGAGAGGCCGAATCAAAGAAATGTGAATTTGAGCACCAGAGTATCCAATTCCTGGGACTGATCATCTCCCCGAGTGGTATCGAGATGGATTCCCAAAAGGTTTCTGCAATTCTGTCCTGGCCTGCACCAACCGATAAGAAGGGGGTCCAGCGGTTCGTTGGATTTTCCAATTTTTTTTTTTTTTATATAATAATCTTTATTAATTTTTAAAAGTTTCATGAACATACAGAGAGATTAAAGCATAGCTGTACTGAAGTACTGCCAACGTTGAGAAAACATGAAAATCAACCATTGTGCATATATAAACATACATTTTAGTAAATAAACACTATGGAAATGTGGTAGAGGCTTGGCGATTGGAATGACCAAGGTTGCACCTGTCCCTCACAGACACCCCAACGGGAACATGCTGTGTCAGGCGGGAGAGGCAGCGCAACCGACTGATGCGAAAATCGCCTCTGTCATTGGGTGTCGCCTGATACGAAAGCAACAGCAATAGTAAAGGTGAATAAGAAAGAAACAGCGAGAGGGTGGAGGCAAAGTCAGAATGTTCAGTATGCATATATATTCGATCCATTTGAGAATAGAACAAACCAGTGCTTTTCATACATGGAAATCGTCGACGTTGCTCCGGAATTAAGTTGACAGTCAATGTTGGCTGAGATCAGAGTGACAAAGAACACTTGGGTTGGGCAAGCCAAAGAGACCACCGGTTCAAAAATGTAGGCATCTGAAGGTGAGCTCTGGCGTACATAAGTTCCATCTCACCTTGATTGTTGATAGCTGAAATGAGTTCCGGGAGAGATGGAAGAATGGGTGACTTCCAGTTTTTGGCTAGAAGTGATCTAGTAGCAAAGAGAGTGTGAGACAGAACAGTTTGTGCAGGTGACGGCCAGGAGTCAACATTTAGGCCGAGCAGTAGCATTTGTGGAGAAAGCGAGACTGGGGTGAGTACTACAGAAGATAGGAGCTTCGAAATAGTATTCCAGAGAGATTTCAACTTGGGGCAAGACCACCAGATGTGAAAGGCTGATGCAGGTTGGTTGCAGGACCTCCAACACATGTCTGGTGTCGCTGGGTAGATCCTATTCAGCTTTTGTGGCGTGAGGTACCATTCATGGAATATTTTTTGGGTTCCTTCCCAGTGGGTACAACAGCGAGAGAGGCGAGAGGGTAATCTCAAGGCGCTGTGCCATTGTTGGGCGGTATATGAGCAGTTTAGTCGTTGTTCCCACTTAAGCATAGTGGGAGTCTTGGAATTGGGGTCTGGGTTGGTGAGTAATTTGTAGAAGAAGGAGATGCCTCTAGAGTGGTTGGGTCTGGGGTTAAGGTTCTGAGGGTGATACGAATTCACCCTTGTTGCTGATTTG
>BLSH010192056.1:268622-283540 GCA_018402905.1 Glandirana rugosa | reverse complement strand
GAACGAGACGGGAGAGAGTGGGTCCTTGTCCACCTGAATGAGAGATCAGGGAAAAGGGATTACCTTAATGTGGTTTGGTAACGTAGAAACGGGGATGTGTTTCGAGGTCCGGGCCTGCCCAAGTCGTTGCTCATGATATTCGTCAAGAGGCGGGACGATCGCGGGGTGGATGATGTGAGGAACTTAAAATGTAAATGATGCCCGTGGTAGGGTGGACTCCGGGACCGCCGGTAGTAATGATGATAAGGATTCGGTCCATTTCGTTGCCTACTAGGCCGATTGATATCCGGATAGAGGGACGACTTAAGCCTATGGTTTTATATACGATTCTATCAGAGGCTTGCCTACCGTTAATAAAGCCCACTTGATCGGGATGTACTAGTTGAGAGATGACAGAGGATAGTCGTGTGGCTAGCATCTTAGCATATATTTTGGTATCCGAATTCAGCAGGGAGATAGGCCTATAGTTAGCCGGATCATCCGTTGCTTTACCTGGCTTAGGAATAGTAGTAATGATGGCCGCCAGGGCCTCAGGTGGGATGGTGCCCGTAGTAAATGTAAAATTCAAGGAGTGTAGTAGGTGGGGCGCTAGCAGGGCGGAGAACTGCTTATAGTACTCGTTGCTGAACCCGTCCGGGCCTGGAGCTTTGTGTAGGGGCAAAGATGCAATGGTTTGGTGTAATTCCATTAGGGAAAAGGGACTAGAGAGTAAGTCCACCTGTTCCTGGGTGAGAGAGGGCAGAGCAAGATCTGCTAAAAATTTGGAGATATTAGATGGGTCGGGAGCTGTGGTGGATTTTCCAATTTTTATTGCAAGTTCATCTGGAACTTCTCAGGCATTATCTCCCCCATCACTCAGCTTACCAAACAGGGGGCCCGGTTCTCCTGGTCCCCAGAAGCTCAAGCCCCCTTTGAGACGCTCCAGGGACTCTTTACATCTGCCCCAGTTCTGTGTCATCCAGACCCCGCTCTCCCCTACATCCTGGAAGTGGATGCCTCAGAGAACGCTGTTGGGGCAGTCTTTTCCCAACGTTCAGGTCTCAAGAGTTCTGTCCATCCAGTGGCCTTTTTCTCAAGGAAGCTAGCCCCAGCGGAAAAGAATTACGATGTAGGTGATCGGGAGCTCCTGGCCATAAAGTCCGCCCTAGAAGAATGGAGATACCAGCTGGAAGGTGCAGCCCACCCAATACTGATTTACACGGATCATAAGAACCTTGAGCATCTCAAATTGGCCAAACGCCTCAGACCCCGTCAGGCCCGGTGGGCGTTGTTTTTCACCTTCCACATCACCTACCGCCCAGGATCAAAAAACACTAAACCTGATGCGCTATCACGCATGTATGAGGATTCTAAGGAACCAACTACACCTGATACCATCCGGCCAGCCGAGAATTTTCTGTTGCTCCACACAGATCTCCTACCTCAGTTAAAGCAGGCCTCTGTAAAAGTATCTAACCCCATCAAGAGCACCCTGCAAGCCAGAGACGGCCTTCTTTGGAAAGGGAATCAAATTTTTGTTCCAGAGGAGATCCGGATCACCGTTCTTGGCCTCTGTCTTGACCACCCTTAGCAGGTCATTTTGGAGTCCACAAGACCATAGAGTTGGTGCAGCACACTTTCTGGTGGCCCGACCTAGAAAAGGACTGCAAGGGCTACATCAGGTCCTGACCTATTTGCACCCGAAACAAGGTCCCCCGGAGGAAGGCATGGGGCTTACTCCGACCTCTGCCGGTACCAGAGAGGCCATGGGCCAGAATTTCCATCCGGAGGCTGCCCGTAAGGGGGGGGGGGTAATGTCAGGAAGCCCGTCTGCGCAGCTCTTCTAAAGAAGGACTTGTCAGCAATATTTCTATGCTTTCTGGCGCCCAACGGCATGTGTGAGCGTGTGCGCGAATCTTGGCGCCAAACTCGGCCATTTAAACCCTGCTGATGCACCAGACGGGTGCTGTCTGATCTACAGCATTACCGGTGTTAATCTGCAACCTGATATCCTGTTCTGAATTTGTTACCGACTCGGCTTGTCCACGACTCTCCTGCTATCTGCCTGCACCTGATCCCGGTTTGCCTCGACCACTCCTCTGTCTGCTCCTCTGTACCTCACTGCCAGCCCGTTGCCGAACCTGCTTCCACCTGACTCCGTTCCTGTGCCTGTTGCCATCCTGACCGCAGTGGCCTCCAGCTCTGCAATTTCCCAGCTCAACTAGGTAGCTCCCATCTAACTGCACCTTACCATCTGCAGGACATCTCCAGCGACCCCGCTGATCTCCTGCTGGCGAACACCACTGAACTATCACAGGCACTCATACCTCACCATGCTCTTGTGGCTGCTGTCTCAACCCCAGCGGTCCCTCGAACCAGGGTCGTAGGAGAGGCCGCCCCCTGCCGTCAGGCTCTCTACCTGGTACGTAACACATTCCTTATGAGGACCTACACCAAGGATATCTACATATTTCTGCTAGCGAGCTCATCTGCATCAGAACCCCAAACAGATTGGGGTCCATGTCCAAACAGATTGGCGTCCTGTAGAGGTGACGCAATCTGGTAAGTAGGGAATCTGAGGGAAGCACGCGTGACCTACACTTTTAAATACGGATAAGATCGTCCATGATGGTTTACAATTAAAAATCTTGCACTAATTAAATGCACAGAATCTAACAAAAGAATTACTATAAGGCCTGCAATAAGGACTATTAAGCACTTTATTTCAACTCTCTTATTGTGTCAATTAGATGGTTGATAATAATAGAGGACTGTTTACTTACTCATTGATTGATTGGCCCTGAATTTGCACAGAGCACTTTATGTATTTATTCTTATATGCACATTGATTTAAAAGTTGATATCTGGCTTAATATAAGTAAGAGATTGATATTTGTATGCTGTTATGAGTCAACTGATGAATCTACTATAATAGGAAAGTGTATCTGTCAGCACGTTTGGAATAGATAATTTCAGGTTAATTTAAAGAGTACACATACCAAGAAAGACTTTACACATTAATTCACCCTAGCAATTTTATATATATTTTTTATTGGCTACATATTGCACGTTGCACTTATTATGAAAGGCAGCGCCCCATCCTAAAGGTGGGTGTGGTCCGTCCTTAGGCAGGGCACCATTTTCTCTGTTTAGTGATGTTGCCTGTGCTATCCAGACACAGCATGCAGAGGAGGTAGTGGACTGGCTTACTAAACCATCCTCATTCTCCTCATCCTCTATCACCCAAGCTGAGACTAGTGCGCAGTCCACCGCAGCTGCCAGAGTGGCTTATTCTGTCTCCTTGCCCACGGCTACTGCTGCCATAGCCTCAGCATCATGCATGGAGGAGTCAGCTGAGTTATTTGAACACAGCGTCAGCCACTTGCTTCTTGACGATGCACAGGCATTACTTGATTCAGATGTTGGTTCTGACTGTGAGGTTGAGGAAGGTAGAAACATGAGCCTACAGAGAGGGGAGAACACTGATAAATAACAAATTAGCAGTCATGTTCCTCCAGCCGCAGTGTATTGCCAAATTGGCTTCAGTGATGATGAGGCTGGAGGGGATGATGATGATGAAGTCACTGACGCGACAGATGCCGGATAGAGCAGAGGAGGAAAAGTGAGGGTGATGCACAACCCCAACAAAGCAGGATGTCCTCCAGAGGCAGCCATCATTCAAGAGAAGAGCAGCCACCCTATTCTATCAGATTGTGGATCTCCAGGCCCACTTCCCACTGCTCAGCCGTGTGGCCCTTTTTTACCACATGTGCAGCCGCTTGCATTGTTGCAAACTTTGCCTCAAGCAATTCAAGTGTGGCAAAAACACCAGCCATTTGGGTACCACATGCTTGACAAGGCATTTAACCTCCCACCACTCAGCCCATTGGGAAGAGCACCTGAAAGCCACGCAATTCTTCTCCTCCTCACTCCTCACCTTTGAGGTCTACCCCCGCTATATTTCATGACCTCTCAGCAGCCTCCGCTGACAGGGATGATGGCAAAGGGTGTCACAGGTCCTTGCAGCATGTCTGTCAGCAGTACACCACCAGCTGTAGGGTATAACAGGCAAATTTCTCTGCCCCATCTGCTGCAGTGAAAAAAAATACAGTCACTGCCACCCACATGCCCAGCTTGTCCAAGCTGCTGGCTTTACAACTCCAGCCTTTCGGTCTGGTGGATTCTGCCCCTTCCATGAATTTGCAGAATGTGCTGTACCACAATAGCAAGTTCCCAGTCACTATTTCTTTGCACGTAAGGCCGTTCCAGCTCTGTACTATCATGTGGAAGGCAATGTTGTGGCATTGCTGGGCAAGGCAGTCAGCCGCAAGATCCACGTTACTGCTGACACGTGGTCCAACAAGCATGGTTAGGGATGATATATTTTGTTCACTGGATAACTGCTTGCTACCAGGAAGGATGCAGGACAGGGCTCAGTTCTAGAGCTTGTTTTGCCACCACGTCTCCATACAGCTGGTAGTAATGATGCTAGATTTGTCAGCTCCACGTCCTCCATGCCCTCCTCTGAAGAATTGTCCTATAAACCACCAGTACCCTCTAAGCACTCAAGGGGCTATTTAACGAGTCAGGCTAAATGATGCCATGCAGTGCTTCAGCTGGTCTGTCTAGGGGACAGGAGCCACACCGGAGCAGAGATTCTTTCAGCTCTGCAGGGGCAGGCGTAGAGGTGGTTCACGCTACGCCAACTTGAGCCAGGAATGGTGGTGTATAAGGACACTAACCTCCTGTCCGCCCTTCAAAAGGGAAAATTGACACATATGCCATGTCTGGCACATGTCCTCAATTTGGTGGTACAGCATTTCTTAAGCAGGTAGCCAGGGTTGCAAGATCTTCTGAAGCAGGCCAAAAGCATCTGTAGCCATTTCAGGCAGTCATACACAGCCAGTGTATTCAGCCAATTCAGCAGGAATTCCACTTGCCCATAAACCGCCTGATATGTGACATGTCCACCAGGTGGTACTCAACTTTGGCAATGCTGCAGCAGAGGGTGTCAACGAGGACCTGTATGAGTATGGTACAATGACAGGCTCAGGGCGGCTTTCCCCACGCTAATAGCTGCTGATAAAGGATGCATTCACTGTACTGTCACCATTTGAGGAGGCGACAAGGATGGTGAGCCATGACAATGCATGCATCAGTGACGTAATCCCAGTTGTGTGCCTGCTGGAGCAGACTCTGCGTAGCATTATGGACAGCACAAAGGAATGCAGCGGCACTCCCCAAAAATTCCATTTATTGAAGTATTTAAAAACAAAATACAAAAAACACAGCCAGCACACACGTACTCATGGTTATAGCAGACGTGTTTCACACACCTGTGCTTAGTCCTTGCTAATTAATCATGAGACCAGATCTGACTAAAGCCAGTTTCACATGAGCGGAGCCCGGTTTGCTGGGCTCCGCTGCTCAGCGGGGATCCATCCGTTTATCCCCGCTGAGCCGGCGGATGACAGGACAGTCTCTGCACTCTGTGCAGAGACTGTCCTGTCACAGCTCCATCCATTCTCCTCTATGGAGGATCGGATGAACACGGACCGTCTGTCTGTGTTCATCCGATCAGATCCGCCAGGCGGATGGAAAATAGGGTTTCCATCCATCTGTTTTTGGCGGATCGGAGCAGATCGGGTGTCAGTAGACATGTCACCGCTGACATCCGTCGCTCCATAGAGAGCAATGGAGTGTCCGTTCGGGTCCGCCTGAAAAACTGACAGTTGGACCTGAACGATCCGCTACTGTGAAAGAGCCCTTAAGGGTCCTTTCACACATACGGACCATTCATCAGTTCATCAGTTCCATCACATCAAAATGGATTAAGTATTCATCCATTTTTCATCCGTTTTTTCATCTGTGGTCATCAGTTTTTCATCAGTTTTTTTTACATGCACTACCAATGCAAAAACGGATAAAAAACTGACCAAATAGGGCTTTCATCCGTTCAAAAAAACAGATGTTGACGGAATCGGATGAATACGGATGCAAATGAATGATCATCCGTTGTCATCCGTTTTTTCCATCCCAAGTTGCATTGATGTCTGTTTTTCATCCGTCAACGGATGCATGAAAAACGGACAAACGGTCTGTATGTGTGAAAGGGGCCTAAAACTGCAGGTATCCAGGTGAAAATTATTCAGAGCACAAATAACATACATTACTAAAAACAGCATTAGGCTTCATGTCATGAAATGTATATATAGAAAAGAGAAAACCATATTATATATACACAAAAAGAATAAAAAAGAAATATCATACATGCTCCATGCAGACAGAGGCAGAGAGATCATACACACTCAATGCAGACAAAGACAAAGAGATCATACACACTCCATGCAGACAAGGACAGAGAGATCATACACATTCCATGCAGACAGAGGCAGATATATGGTACATACTCCATGCAGACAGAGACAGAAAAATCGTACACACTCCATATAGACAGTGACAGATAGATCATACACACTCCATGTATACAGAGAAATCATGCACACTCCATGCAGAAAGAGGCACACTTCATACAGACACAGAGATCACATGCATTCCATGCAAACAGAGGGAGGGAGATCATAAATACTCCAATACATGGATAAGACGATCATACACAGGGCATGCAGGCAGAGGGAGGGAGATCATAAACACTCAATGCATACAGAGGCAGAGAAATCGTACACACTCCATGCAGACAGAGACAAAGACATCACACACAATGCATGCAGACAGAGGCAGATAAATCACACACACTCCATGCAGGCAGTGGCAGAAAGAACTTACACACTCCATGCATACAGAGACAGAAAGATCATGCACACTCCATGCATACAGAGACAGAAAGATCATGCACACTCCATGCATACAGAGACAGAAAGATCATACACACTCCATGCAGACAAAGGCAGGGAGATCATTAAAAAAAAAAAGACGAAGAAAAGAAAAAGAGAGAGATAAGACATGCATATAAATATAAATGTGTATATAAACCAACAATATTCAAAAAATATATACATAGTGCAGTCCATGGAGAAATGAAGCAAAGAATAAGCCTTATAACCCCATAGATTGAATCCCTCTAAAATATGCATGAAGTCTCTATACATTAAATACAATTTTAAACATATATAACCACACTGAATACCAGAAGTATGTTAATATTCAAAACTATTCTGGAAACTTTCACAAACCAAGAATTTATATCATCTACAATAAACCCTATATGGATGAATTTACTAACCACCAGGAACAAAAAATGTCAACAGAGAGGAAAGAGGAACTATGTATAAAGCTATTGTAGGAGGGAGGTATGGACTTATTGAAAGTAATGGGAAACGCCCCATTCAAAATTGAGACCATCTGTAATCCTAGTATGGAAATCCAAAAGACCTCCATCTTACATAATAACTTAAACAAATCCCCTCCACTAGCATTAAGTTTGACCTTTTCCAAGATCTGTACTGATACCAGAGAAACATCACCATTATGGCAGGTATTAAAATGTCTAGCGACATTAGTATTCTTTTTGACCCTAATGTCGTTCAGATGTTCTGTGAATCTATCTCTCAGACGTCTGGTCGTGCGACCCACATACTGTTTGGAGCAAGCGTTGCATGTAATTATATATACCACATACCTGATACTGCAATTCAAGAAATGTGTCAAAGTCACACGCCTCTGATTGGTACTGGATACAATATCTTTCCCCAAAGTAATATGTGGGCAACACGGGCAGTCCCTACCTCCACACCTATAATTTCCCACACAGTGTAACCAAGTAGTGCTAGTAATAGGGGTGGATTTGAAGAAACTCGGGGCTAGAGAACTAGCCAGTGACCGTGCCTTTCTTGGAACAATATTTATGCCCTCCTTGAGAACCTCAGATATTTCATCTTCATATAGTAGTGGTAGGTATCTTTTTACTATATCACCAACCTGACGAAATTCAAGGCTGAATAGGGAAACAAGGGTTTTATGCCCAATCTAGAGGAAGGACTAAACTATTTTTTTTAAGGAGATCCTTTCTCCTTTTATTTCTGATTATGTTATAAGCACGGTTCAACATCCAGGTGGGATAACCATGGTCCCTGAACCGATTGTACAACTTTGCAGATTCCCTGGAAAAATCAGAATCCTCACTGCAAATTCTTTGTATACAGATGAATTGCCCCACTGGTATACCTTTAATCGTATGGGCAGGGTGATTGGATTGGACCAACAAAAGACTGTTGCCAGCATTAGGCTCGCGATAGACCCGTGTAATTACACAGTTATCGGAGGCCACCAGGAGGATGTCCAAAAAAGGTAATTCACAGGGATCCATTGTTCCAGTGAAAGAGAGATTGCAGTTGTTATTTAAATACAGTAAACATTTTCACCTGGATACCTGCAGATTTTAGTCAGATCTGGTCACGTGATTAATTAGCAAGGACTAAGCACAGGTGTGTGAAACGCGTCTGCTATAACCATGGGTACGTTTGGCTGTGCTTTTTGTATTTTGTTTTTAAATACTTCAATAAATGGAATGTTTATGGGGAGTGCCATCGCCTTACTTTTCCTTCTGAGTTTCAAGCTTTGTCTGCGGACTTGGGCTGGCAGCCGACTTCCATAATCAGCGGAGGATATGCCAGCTCCCCTGGAGCGGTGCAGTATGTGCTCTTCTCCATGTTTGGACTCTGTTGGCATCTGCTCAGTGATCACTAGGATCTTTCAGTAACTGTGAGTAATCTACTCATTACAGATATATCACATTGGGTGAGAATCATCGCATGGATTGGATTGTTCTTATGTGTCTAGATTGGGATATGTATGGGCTGGTCCAGTCCTGTATCCATGTTAATGGACAACTGAAGATCTAACATTTTTTTGGGATAATATATAGTTTTTTGTACCCGGCTGCAACTAACAGATACACACGCTAACTGCAAGACACAGCCATAAAAATGACAGCACACAGTTCACAAACCAGTCATACTTTTCGCACATTAAATGACAACAATGCTCAGGACTTATTAAGGACTAATAATGAGGATGATGTGGGAACTCTGAAGTTCATGTTCCGGAAATTGGAACGCAACATTAAAAAAGAAATAAAAGCCTATTGGGATAAGACTTCATTAACAGAATATTTAAGCCTTGAGAGAGTCCCAAGGGGCCTTAGAATTAAAAAAAATCCCACTTTTGATCTGCCTAATGACATAACGAAGAAAAGGTGGACTGACGCTCTGTCTGATTGTACCTTTAATTTGTTGAGGATTATTATTGAATCCAAAAATATCGAAATAGAAAGACTACAAGAGGAAATTCAGACTCTGCTTCAGGACATTTTACCTTTAAAGGAAATAACTCAGTTTGGGGACTTAGATAAAAAACTTGATGTAAAAAATGTCCCAGCTGGAAAAGGATATCATAAGTAGAAAAAAGGAGAAAATGTTGCAGGACAAATTTGATTATGAATCCAACAATGTTTACATATGGATGAAAAATCACATGTGGGGCTGAGGCTCACACAACCCTAGGAAAAGAGTCAGTTTTTCCTGACCCTGAACTTGAGTCGGTGAATGATACCCTTGCTGTTTCTGGATCTGATAGTTGTATAGATCAAGCGAGTATATCTAATGCAAATCAGGGTTCCAGCACTCCAGCCCCTTCAAAAAACGGGGCACAGCAGGGGAGAAGAAGATGGAATAGCAAGAGAGGTGGAGGAAAAAAACACACAGAGGAGGCAAAGGATGGAGGGGGTAGCTCCTATTCCCTGCGATCCCAGACACGCAAAAACCATTGAACGTTATTAATGTGTCTCATCGGGTACTTACCCCATCTGGGTCCTCTTTACTTTCTAAAGGACTCAACTTTTGTCCTACTCAACATTTCAACCTTTACAAAACTTTGTTGGACATTAATAGATTTGTTCGTAATGTTATCATCAGACGTCATTATCATAGTCCTATAGAGAATGATGAGATTCCATCTACATCACCTCCATGCCAATATGATGTTGGTGCTTCTAACAATACTTATTCTTTTCAGGAATGCTGTATGTCCAAAGATCTTACTGATCTAGAGGAGGAGAGTTCCCAAGTTTCCCTACTTGGGGACATTGCTAGCACTGGTATGCAGGAGGTGGACTTTAAATCACCATCTAGCTTCTACTAGGGTTGCCACATCATCCCTTTAATCCAGGACACGTGAATTACACAGGTTCTGAGGCTAATTTAATGCAGTTAAGGCACCAAGTGAGTTTAATTACCACCTTAATCAGCCACAGAACCTGTATAATTAATATGTGTCCTGGATTAAAGGGATGATGTGGCAACCCTAGCTTCTACCCTGTACAGTCCAGAACCTTAGGCATGGACTCATTTCAAAAATGTGTAGAGAGAGATTTAACTAAATTGGCAGATATTTGTAATGACATCTCTGGTGGACGATACAATTTAAATGCATCAGAGAGGAAGGCTTTGGGGAATCTCCATAATGACCCCTCAATAACTATTCGTAATGCGGATAAGGGTGGGTCTGTGGTTATGATGAACACTATTACCTATAGAGAGCAGGCTGCCAGATAATTGTCTGAATGCAGTACATATAATATCCTCAGGGGAGACCCCACAAAATCTTACAGAGGAGTTCTATACAGTTTAGTACAGGAGTGGGTCCACCTGGGTATATTTGACAGTAAGGAAGTGGAGAGTTTAGTTCCTGAACATCCATTAATACCTACCTTCCATCATCTCCCCAAAACCCATAAAGGTCTCAACCCCCGTAAAGGTAGACCCATAGTTGTGGGGATAGGGTCTCTTAATGAGAATTTGGGGTCTTGGTCAGATGCAAGGCTGCAGCCACTGGTCAAGTCTTTACCTGGTTATCTTAACCACTTGCTTACTGGGCACTTAAACCCCTCTCCTGCCCAGACCAATTTTCGTCTTTCAGAGCTGTCGCATTTTGAATTACAATTGCGCGGTCGTGCGACGTTGTACCCAAACAACATTTTTATAATTTTTTTTCCCACAAATAGAGTTTTCTTTTGGAGGTATTTGATCACCTCTGCGGTTTTTATTTTTTGCGCTATAAACAAATAGCGACGATTTTGAAAAAAGAACAATATTTTTTACTTTTTGCTATAAATATCCAAAAAAAAAATTATTCATCAGTTTTGGCCGATATATATTCTTCTACATATTTTTGGTAAAAAAAAAAATCGCAATCGGCGTATATTGATTGGTTTGCGCAAAAGTTATCGCGTTTATAAACTATGGGAATTGATTTATGGCATTTTTATTAATTTTTTTTTACTAGTAATGGCAGCGATCTGCGATTTTTATCGGGACTGCGACATTGCAGCAGACATGTCAGACATTTTTTACATGTTTTTGGGACCACTGACATTTATACAGCGATCAGAAATTTAAATAGCCACTGATTACTGTATAAATGTCACTGGCAGGGAAGGAGTTAACACTAAGGGGGCAATCAAGGGGTTAACTGTGTTCCCTGTGTGTGTTCTAACTGTATGGGCGCTGGGCTGGCAGGGACATAACAGATCTCACTGATCCCAATAACAGGGATCAGCAGATCTGTTATGTCCCCCCTCACAGAATGGAGAACCGCCGTGTTTACATTGGTGGTTCCCCGTTCTGCCAATCTATTAGACGATCGCGGGTCTCCAGCAGACATCTAATCCGCCTGACCCGCGGGCATACCCACGCAGCGTGCGGCGGCCACGAGAGCACGCCGTCGCTGGCTGTGAGTGCGCGCGGGGACCGCGCAAAGGGGCGGACGTCCATGGACGCCCCCCCCGGCAATTCAGATCCGCGATGTAGCCATCTTTTGGCTATAGCGCGGATCTGTAGTGGTTAAAGACACCAATCATCTTTTGAACTTGGTTGATGAAATTGTATGGAGATCTGACTATATATGGGTCTCCTGTGATGTCAGCAACCTCAACTCCATTATTCCACATCATTTGGCCTGAGAAGCCGTTTCATTTTATTTGGATGTCCATAAAGAATTGCCTTTGGAGCATCGTCTCTACATCTTGGAGGTGCTAGACTAATTATTAACACATAATTTCTTTATTTTTGAAGGTATCTTTTACCTCCAACAGTGTGGGGCAGCTATGGGAGCCAAATTCTCACCGTCCCTTGCAAATTTGTTCATGGGATGTTGGGAACGGTCCCATATTTATGATGGATCAATCCTTTTAGACATTACATTTATTTATTTTTTTCGCTATATCTACGATCTCCTGCTTTTTTGCGATAAACACATGGGGATCTCGATCCTTTTTTACTGTATTTAAATAAGAACAACTGCAATCTCTCTTGGATCCCTGTGAATTACCTTTTGTGGATGTCCTCCTGGTGGCCTCCGATAACCCGTTTAATTACACGGGTCTATCGCAAGCCTAGTGCTGGCAACAGTCTTTTGTTGGCCCAATCCAATCACCCTGCTCATACGATTTAAGGTATATCAGTGGGGCAATTCATCCATATACGAAGAATATGCAGTGAGGATTCTAATTTTTCCAGGGACCGTGGTTATCCCATCTGGATGCTGAACCGTGCATATAACATAGCCAGAAATAAAAGGAGAAAGGATCTCCTTAAAAAATCGTTTAGACCTTCCTCTAGATTGGGCAAAAAACCCACCCTTGTTTCCCTATTCAGCCTTGAATTTCGTCAGGTTGGTGATATAGTAAAAAGATACCAACCACTACTATATGAAGATGATATCTGAGGTTCTCAAGGAGGGCATAAATATTGTATATGACATTACATGAAGCCTAATGCTGTTTTTAGTAATGTATGTTATTTGTGGTCTGACTTCTCTGCAGGGAAGATCATTTAGTCTAATACATTTTTGACCTGGATACCTGCAGATTTAAGTCAGATCTGGTCTCGTGACTAATTAGCAAGGACTAAGCACAGGTGTGTGAAACACATCTGCTATAGCTATGAGTACATGTTTGCTGGCTGTGTTTTTTGTATTTTGTTTTTAAATACTTCAATACATTGAATTTTTATGGGGAGTGCCCCTGCCTTCCTTTTCCTTCTGAGTTTCAAGCTTTGTCTGTGGACTTGGGCTGGCAGCCGACTTCCATAATCAGCAGAGGATATCCCAGCTCACCTGGAGCTGTGCAGTATGTGCTCTTCTCTATTATGGACAGGGCACTCACGGCAGAGCAGCAGGAGGAAGAGGATGACTTCCTTTCATCTCAAGGCCCGCTTTATGCAGACACCATTCTTGCGACGTCACAAAACACACAAAAGGAGAGGGAGGAGGATGATTCAGGCAGTTTTTGAGGCACTGAAGCAGAGGAAGACATACGTCAAACCTTAAGAGATGGTTTTCCATCCCAAGAACCCTTGACAGTAGTAAGTGGCTGGGAGGAGGCAGCTCCAGATGCCGTAATCCTCAGTTACCCTGAGGACTCTGCTTCTCATGCCATCGCAAACATGCAGTGCATGGGCTCCCTGCTTCAAAGCCTGCAAAAGGACCCGAGAATTTGTGGCATCAAGGGGAAGGATCATTATTGGTTGGCAACCCTCCTTGACCACCTTTGCAAGGGGAAAGCCTCAGAACTCATCCTGTCCTCACAGAGGAAGCAGAGGATGAAATATCTTGAGGACACCTTAAAGAGCAGTTTATGTAACTCCTTTCCAGACTCTTGTATGTTACATTCTCATGAAAAAGCTAGTTTTGAGGCTTCCGTTGGTCAAAGGAGGAGTGGTGGAGAAGGGGGCTACTTCAGTGAGGAATTTCAAAATTTTTTAGTCCTCGGTGCCCAGGGCAGTCAGCTTCCACATCCCATCGGCAGCGTCTGCATCATATGGTAGGAGACGATCTAGGGGTGAAAACAGCCATGGAGAGCTTTCCAGTTGATAATCCACTGGGTCAACAGACCACTAGCCAGAACTTGCTCAGTATGCAATTGAGTTTCTGGGCTGCCCTGCATCCAGCTTGCTTTCCGAATGGGCATTCAGTGCTGCCAGAGGTTTTGTGACAGACAAAAGAGCGCATCTGTCCACAGACTCAGTTGACTGCAGCAGCAATCAAGCCTCTAATGACAATGTCGCTGATTAATTGTTTTTGGGATGAGGAATCTCTGCAAGACTGTCTTGGCTGCCTAGCTTTGTGGGTGTGGATTTCATCTGGAAGAAATTTTTTAGTATAGGTTTCATGGGCACAATTAATGTTTCTGCACCTGTTTGACAGATACATATAATTATTTAATAATATATTAATATATATATATATATATATATATAATTAATATATATATTAATAATAATAATTTTTTACAGCAAGGCCAATTTTTGCCTTTATCAAGAGTACCACTATAGGGTGTGAAGGCAATTCCTCCACCCAAAGACCAATTTTTCCACCACTGTTTGACCGGGCATATAATTTCAATTTATTGCAGCAAGGCCAATATTTGCTTTCATCAACAGTACCTCTATAGGGCTACAGTGTGAAGGCACCACCAACACCAAAAGCCCATTTTCTCCACACCTGTTACTTCTATCCAAAGTCTGCGAAACAGAAACCAGAATTTATCTAAAAAATCTCTAATCTTGTTCCGAGTGCACTAAATTGTGGCCTTGTCATATAGACTGGCTCACCAAGCCGTTGTTTACAAAATAGAGAAAGCTTGCAGGGAAAATTTCATTTTTTTTTCTTTATAAATGTAATTTTTGCTGTAGCAGGTTCTATATATGGTACAGATGCGCCACTTTACAGGCAGACTAAGGGGACCCCCCCCAGGCACTATATTTAAAGGAATTTTTCATTTTTATTGTTTAATTTTAGCATTATTAACCACTTGACCGCTGGGCACTTAAACCCCCTTAACAACCAGACCAATTTTCAGCTTTCAGCGCTCTCACACTTTGAATGACAATTACTCAGTCATGCAACACTGTACCCAATATTTC
>BLSH010192056.1:225990-245409 GCA_018402905.1 Glandirana rugosa | reverse complement strand
CCCCCCCCCCCCCCCCCCCCCCCCCCCCCCCCCCCCCCCCCCCCCCCCCCCCCCCCCCCCCCCCCCCCCCCCCCCCCCCAAACAAAAAAAAACACAGCAGGCCAACTATACAATCAGGAAGTTTTTAACCATATAAAGCCATCAGGAAAAAAAAAATCTGCTTGCTTGGCTACAATCAGTTTCTCACACATCCCTAAGCACTGGCAAGAAATAACTAGCATCAGGCTGATAACTAAGCCTATGCTTAACACTATTCCTCTATTTCCAGGCTCGTGACCCCAACAGTCTCTAAATTTGATAGTTAGATCGAAGCTGGCCATACACTGAGCAAATTTCACAGCCGGTTCCTGATGAACCAGCCAAAAACAAACACTCAGTGGGTGGCCCTGGCAGCTCCATTCAGGACAAGTTGATCAACATTTGGCAAAAGAAACCTGCTGGAAATTCTGAATTTTTTTTGCAGACAGCAGATGCATCCAATCAGATAAAGCTGCGGTTTGGGTATTCTGACAACTTCTGGCAGTGGTTATCATAATACAACAGCTCAGCAGAGGGCTTTTAAGCAAGCTACATAAAAGAAAGCCAACAGTGTATGGCTAACTCAAGGGCTCATTTGGACTTTTAGATGTATTAAAACACGCATTGGTTAGGCTCATTATTTTAAAGTATATTTTAGGTTTCTCGGAAGTCAAAAAATGTTCCTACTTTGCTATTAAAGAAAAAAAGCACAGGTGTACTACCACTCTTCCATATGTCATTCACAAATACTTCTCCCTCAGGTAAAGATCTAGTGAGATATAATAAATAAATCCCCCTATATCTTTTCTTGCGGCTTTAACAATTAGTTACCAATCTGTGGGTTCCCAGTAACATTACTGGGAAAGATGTGAATATGGTGGATGCCAACAGAAATGGCCACAACTAAATCAGACCGAGTTATTTGTATACTCGCTGTTGTAGAAGTGCGTTTTAAAGAACAACGTATCTTCAGGTTGTGTAGCTCATAAAAATTCCCACTTGAAAGTCAAAAGGTCCTGGAACAGCTCTGGGCTTATGAAGAAGCTTCTGAGATCAGAATCTGACATGTGCATTTGGCCTGCTAACCTTTTCCACAATCCCAAATTTTTGCAGGTAGTTTTACTTTTCTAAGAGGCTCAATTAACCACTTAAAGACCACGTCGCGTAGATTTGCTGCTGCAAGTTGGCAGCATAGGGCGAATCACCATCAATAAATGGCGATCCGCGCACACGCAGCTGAGGTCGAGTGTGCGCCACCGGTGGCGTGCTCTTGTGCCTGCCGCTTGCTCCCTGAGTGGGGCTGCAAGTCAGGAGGACTCGATGTCCACTGGCAACCCCCAATGGTCTGTTAGAGAAGAAAAGCAGGGAACCACCAATGTAAACACGGAGGTTCCCCATTATGTCAGCCGGCATGACAGAGATCGAACTGATCCCGAGTTCAGGGATCAGTAGATCTCTTATGCCCTTGGCAGCCCAGCCCCCGCACAGTTAGGGAACACAGTTAACCCCTTCATTGCCCCCTGCAGGCTAACCCCTTCCCTGCCAGTGACATTTACACAGTAAATCAGTGAATATTTAAATTTCTGATCGCTGTATAATTGTCAATGGTCCCAAAAAAAGTGTCAAAAATGTCCGCTGCAATATCACAGTCCCAATAAAAAAAATCGTCGCCATTACTGGTAGAAAAAAAATTAAAATAAAAGAACGGCATAAATGAACTCTCATGGTTTGTAAACGTGGTAACTTTTGCGCAAACCAATCAAACGCTGACTGCGATTTTTTTTTTTTTTTTACCACAAATATGTAGAAGTGTGTATATTATATATATCAAAACTGATGAAGAATTTTGTTTCTTTATAATTTTTTTTTTATATGTATTTTAACAAAAAGTAAGCAATAATGGGTTTTTTTGCAAAATTGACGCTTTTTTTTGTTTATAGCGGTGATCAGAAGTGACGCAGAGGTGATCAAATACCACCAAAAGAAAGCTCTATTTGTGGGGAAAAAAGGACGCAAATTTCGTTTGAGTACAACGTCGCACGACCGTGCAATTGTCAGTTACAGCGACGCAGTGCCAAATCGCAAAAAGTGCTCTGGTCCTGATGTGAGAAATCCTTTCGGGGCTGAAGTGGTTTAAAAAAAAAAAAAAAAAAAAAAAATTAGTTTTGATTGATGCGCTGAAGTTAAAAAATGGATACCAGTCTTGCCTTACGCTGCACTTTTACCAGAAGATCACACATGAAAAATCAAGTAACATTTTTTTGTCAAGTTGTATCTGAAAAGAATGAATCCACCCTTGTACTTGATTACATTACAGCCAGCACGTGGTACACAAAAAACTCCTCAAAGCTTCAATCCCATAAAATTACACACGTTTCTTTTTTGTACAAGGTTGCCATTTTAAAAGACTATATTACAAAGCAATGTAAATAAATACAAGGCCAGTAAAAAAGCTCTTATTTACAGTTTTACAAACTAACTGTATTCAGTGTAAATATCTGTGTTTTAAAAGACACAGTCTCAGTAATGGGAGTTCGCTTTTTTTTTTTTTTTTCTTTTACAGGAATTATAATGAATGCAGTTAGTTGCTTAAATGTGTTGTATTAAAACAAAAAAGCAAAAGAAAAAAGACATGATTTAAAATTCAAGTTAACGAAATATGTTTCTTTGTGTAGAGTTAAATATAGACAAACCCATTTTTATATCAAGAATGGTGTCTGTTAAAGTGCTGATAAAGTATTTTGTGAATGTTCAGGAAATACGCTAAACATTTTTAAAGCTTTAGTCTCTGAAAATATCACAATGTATTCACATTGTTTAAGTCTCTGATTGGCCATCACAAACATTCTGGTTCCACATGGAAGTTTGGCTGCTCCAGGGCTTTGTGCTCATCCTTCTGCTGCAGTGTCAGGCTTCACTATTTGATATGTTATTAGGTATTCTGGGTAGGCCTAGAGAGAGAACATAGACATTGTTAGTCCATTTATACACGTGTTCATTCAAGCAACCGTGTCACTGTACTAGTTTCCAAGAAAAAGTCCACTTGTACTTTACTTTCTTACCAACTGCTGCTCAGTGGCTGATAAATGGCCCTAAGCTAAGAAATTTAGAGATTGATCTTCTGAGCCTCCTTTCATAGGCTCCTCCTGCTGACCTCTAACCAATTCTACAGTAGTGATGTAAAAGTCAGCAGAAGAAACCAAGGCGATAGACAATCTGTAAGTGCCAGCAGACTTTGAGGAACGCTTTTTCAGCAAAGTGGGGCTTAGTAGCGCTGGAGGCGGAATAGTATGCACCCTTCTTTCAGGTTTCCAATGTAAAAGCATGATGGCACAAAAAATGCTGACACCACACAAAACACACTATTTTAAATTTATGTCAAATTTTTAAATTGCAAATATTTACTGCATGTGAATTACTGTAGACAGCCACATCCACTGCTTTATAAACAATTTTACTTCTGCATAAGCCCCGTTGTCAAACTTTTTATGCACCACAGTTTTCTGATCATGGAAAGAATATAAATATTACCAAACCATAACTATATATTTTATATACACACACAGTATCTTACAAAAGTGAGTACTCCCCTCACATTTCTGGTAAATATTTTATTCTATCTTTTCATGTGACAACACTGAAGAAATGGCACTTTGCTACAATGTAAAGTAGTGAGTGTACAGCTTGTATAACAGTGTAAATTTACTGTCCCCTCAAGGTACCTCAACACGGCCATTAATGTCTAAACCGCTGGCAACAAAAGGGAGTATACCCTTGAGTGAAAATGTCCAAATCGTGCCCAAAGTGTCAATATTTTGTGTGGCCACCATTTTCCAGCACTGCCTTAACCCTTTAGGGCATGGAGTTCCCCAGAGCTTCACAGGTTGCCACTGGAGTCCTCTTCCACTCCTCCATATCGGAGCTGGTGGATGTTCCTTGCGCTCCTCCACCTTCCATTTGAGGATGCCCCACAGATGCTCAATAGGGATTAAGTGTGGAGACATGCTTGGCCAGTCCATCGCCTTTACCCTTAGCTTCTTTAGCAAGGCAGTGGTCGTCTTGGAGGTATGTTTGGGACACAGGGCAGTATTCCAACATAACGACCCCAGTCTCCGAAGGGAGATCACGCTCTGCTGCAGTACATTTTGGCATTCATGGCTCCCTCAAAGAAATGTAGCTCCCCAGTGCCGGCAGCACTCATGCAGCCCCAGACCATGACACTCCCACCACCGTGCTTGAACGTAGGCAAGACACACTTGTCTTTGTACTCCTCACCTGATTGCCGCCACACACACTTGACACTATCTGAACCAAATAAGTTCATCTTGGCCTCATCAGACCACAGGACATGGTTCCAGTAATCCATGTCCTTAGTCTGCTGGTCTTCAGCAAACTGTTTGCGGGCTTTCTTGTGAATCATCTTCAGAAGAGGCTTTCCTCTGGGATGATAGCCATGAAGACCAATTTGATGTAGTGTGCAGTGCATGGTTTGAGCACTGACAGGCTGACCCCCTCCCCCCCCCACCAACCTCTGCAGTAATGCTGGCAGCACTTGTACGTCTATTTCCCAAAGACAACCTCTGGATATGCCGCTGAGCACGTGCACTCAACTTCTTTGGCCGACCATGACACAGCCTGTTCTGAATGAAACCTGTCCTGTTAAATCGCTGTATGGTCTTGGCCACAGTACTGCAGCTCAGTTTCAGGGTCTTGGCAATCTTCTAGCCTAGTCCTAGGCCATCTTTATGTAGAGCAACAATTCTTTTTTTTTTTCCCAGAGCGATAACACCAAATTTAACACACCTGAGACCTTGTAACACTAACAAGTCACATGACACCGGGGAGGGAAAATGGCCAATTGGTCCCAATTTGGACATTTTCATTTAGAGGTGTACTCACATTTGTTGCCAGCGGTTTAAAATATTAATGGCTGTGTTGCGTTATTTTACAGGGGACAGCAAATTTACACTGTTATACAAACTACACACGCACTACTTTACATTGTAGCAAAGTGTCATTTCTTCAGTGTTGTCACATGAAAACCAGCCACCTTGGTAGGGTGGGTTCTGGATCAGATTTTGTGGTCCACTTGTGTCCATCAACAGGTGGTATAAAGGAAGCAGGTCTGGATCAGATGAGAGAGCTGATGAACTGAACTTTGCTTTGTGACTGAAACAAAAGGTTTGCATTAGCTTTGTTTTGTGGGTGACTGAGAGAAGCCCATCTCTGAGTTAGAAAACTGGAAATGTTTAGTTAATGCCTGGATGGCAAAGATTATTTTTTTATTTAGTTTGAATCACCTGCAACCTTTTAAATAAACCTGGCTACAAGTCAGATTTTAAGCAAACCTGTAGTTTGGACTACCTTTTTCCCCGGGAGAGGGGTCCCCATTGCATTTTATATAATATATATATAAATATATTATATATTATATATATATATATATATATATATATATATATATATATATATATATATACACACACACACACACACACACACATACACACACACACACACACACACACACAGCACCTGGAAAGCAATCACAAAGCTTCACTTTGTCCACATTTTATGTTACAGCCTTATTACAAAATGGGTTAAATTCATTATTTTCCTCAAAATTCTACAAATAATACCCCATAATGACAATGGGAAAGAAGTTTTGTTTGAAATCTTTGCAAATTTACTATAAATAAAAAAAATTATTAAAAAATCCCATGTACATCATAAGTATTCACAGCCTCTATACTTAGTTGAAGGACCTTTGGCTCCAATTACAGCCTCAAGTCTATTTGAATATGATGCTAAAAGCTTGGCATACCAATTTTTGGGCAGTTTCTCCCATTCTTCTTTGCAGGACCTATCAAGCTCTATCAGGTTGGATGGGGAGCGTCGGTGTACAGCCATTTTCAGATTTCTCCAGAGACGTTCAATCGAGTTCAAGTCTGGGCTGTGGCTGGGCAACTCAATGACATTCACGGGGTTGTCCTGTAGCCACTCATATGTTATCTTGGCTGTGTGCTTAGGGTCGTTGCCTTGTTGGAAAATGAACCTTAGCCCTAGTCTGACGTTTAGAGCGCTCTGGAGCAGGTTTTCCTCAAGGATGTCTCTGTACATTGCTGCATTCATCTTTCCCTTGATCCTGACTAGTCTTCCAGTTCCTGACGCTGAAAAACATCCCCACAGCATGATGCTGCCACCAGCATGCTTCACTGTATGGATGGTATTGGTCAGGTGATGAGTGGTCCCTGGTTTCCTCCAGACATGAGGCTTGCCATTCAGGCAAAAGAGTTCAGTCTTTATTTCATCACACCAGAGAATTTTGTTTCTCATGGTCAGAGTCCTTTAAGCGCCTTTTGGCAAACTCCAGGCGGGCTGTCATTTGCCTTTTACTGAGGAGTGGTTTCCATCTGGCCACTCTACCATACAGGCATAATTGGTGGAGTGCTGCAGAGATAGTTGTTCTTCTGGAATCGCTCAGTTTGGCCAGCCGGCTCGCTCTAGGAAGAGAGTCCTGGTGGTTCTTCCATTTACAGATGATGGCGGCCACTGTGGGAACCTTCAATGCTGCAGAAATATTTCTGTACCCTTCCCCAGATCTGTGCTTCGATACAATCCACTGTCGGAGGTCAGCAAACAATTCCTTGGACTTCATGGCTTGGTTTGTGCCCTGACATGCACGGTTATAACTGTGGGACAGCTGTGTGCCTTTCCAAATCATGTCCAACCATCAGAATTTACATCAGGTGGATTCCTTATGTTCATGTGATTTTTTTTTCATTTTTTATTTTTAATAAATTTGCAAAGAATTCAAAACCAACTTTTCATGTTGTCATTATGGGGTATTGTTTGTAGAATTTTGAGGAAAATAAATGGATTTTATTATAACTTACCGTAAAATCCTTTTCTCTGAGTTCACTGACAGACGCAGCTCTTCATAACACGTGGGTTTTATGTCGTCCTATCAGGAGTGACTAGGCAAAACAGAAATAAAAGCAACAGGGATAGGCTAGCCCCTCCCAGGGGGCCATCCACACCTGAGCATAAAACCCCCTGCTGGCCAATGGCATTCAGTTCGTAACAAGCAGTACAAACCTAATCAGAGAGGTGGGAGCTGCGTGTCAGTGAACTCAGAGAAAAGGATTTTACGGTAAGTTATAATAAAATCCAATTTTCTCTTACGAGCACTGACAGAAGGAGCTCTTCACAACAAGTGGGGACATCCCAAAGCTGTGTCAAACTAGAGGGGTGGGTGAAACTACAACAACTGTACCCAACAGAACCCTCTCGGAAGGCGCCAGACGCACCTACACTGCTGCCTGTAAAACTTTGCGGCCAAAAGCAGCATCCGCAAATGCCGAAACATCAACTCGTAAAACTTAGTAAACGTGTGCACTGAGGACCAAGTAGCCGCTTTGCACACCTGACACACTGAAGCTTGGTGTCTGAACGCCCAGGAAGTACTAACTGACCTGGTCGAATGAGCCGTGACCGGAAAAGGGGGAACCTTGCCCCGAACCTCATACGCATGTGTCACGGTCTGCCTGATCCAACGGGAAATGGTAGCCGATGAGGCTGCCGAGCCCTTTTTGGAGCCCTCGGGCAACACAAACGAGTCAGACTTCCGAAAGGAAGCTGTAGCACTCAAATACACCCGTAAGCTCCTCACCACATGCAAAGAATGCAACTCAAATTCCTTAGGATGTTTGGGGCGAGGACACAATGAGGGAAGGACAATATCCTCATTCAAATGAAAAGGAGACCACCTTTGGAAGGAAAGAAGGTGGAAGTCGCAGCACCGCCTTGCCCTTATGAAGAATCAAGTATGGGGACTTGCAGGACAAGGCAGCCAATTCAGAGACCCGCCGCGCGGATGTGACAGCCACTAAGAAGGCTACCTTCTGTGATGAGAGAGACAAGGGAATGTCCCTAATCTGCTCATATGGTGGTCTCTGAAGCACCAGATTTAAGTCCCACGGCACCAAGGGTGGCCAAAACTGGGGAGCCACATGCCGTACCCTCTGTACAAATGTACGAATCAGCGAATGGGAAGCCAAAGGACACTGAAAAAGGACTGCCAAGGCCGAAATCTGGCCCTTGAGGTACTCAAGGCCAGTCTTTTGTCAAGGCCCCGCTGCAGAAAAGTCAGCACCCTGGACACCACATAAGAGCGGGGGTTCCAACCCCCCGCCTCACACCACGCAACATAGGCCTTCCAGGTCCTGTGATAAATCTTGCGCGAAGTAAACTTACGCGCCTTAAGCATAGTAGGGATCACTGCGTCAGCGACTCCCTGATCCCTCAGCACCTGGGCCTCAATAGCCAAGCCGTCAAAGCCAGCGAGGGTAAAGCAGGGTGCAAGATGGGACCTTGAGATAGCAGGTCTTCGCGAAGCGGAAGCCGCCAAGGGGCGTCCACCACCATCCGAACCAGATCGGCGTACCAAGTGTGCAGAGGCCAATCGGGAGCCACCAGGATGACCGGAATTTCTTCCACCTCTATCCTGCGCAGAACCAGTGGCGACAGCTTTAGGGGAGGGAAGACATAGCAGCCGATACCAACCCCAAGGAGCCACCAGTGCATCCGTGGCAACCGCCAACGGATCTCTTGTTCTGCACACAAAGGTCTTCACCTTGTGATTGAACCTGGACGCCATGAACCTCTGGTGTGCCCCACTTGCCACAAATCTGGCGAAACACTTCCGAATGCAGGGACCATTCCCCTTGGTCCATAGTTTGGCGACTGAGAAAGTCCGCCTGCCAGTTTTCTACTCCCGGAATGTAAATGGCGGAGATTGCTGGAACATGACGTTCCGCCCAGCGGAGAATCAGAGCAGCCTCCGCAAGCGCTGCGGAGCTTCTTGTCCCGCCTTGATGGTTCACATATGCCACAGCCGTGGCATTGTCCGACTGAACCCGGACAGGGAAACCCCCCAGCCTTGTCGACCAACGGGACAAGCAGAGCCTGATCGCTCTCAGTTCCAACACATTTAATCGGAAGTCGAGCTTCCTGAGCCAACCACCGGCCCTGGGCGGACAACCTACCCAGCACCCCTCCCCAGCCCGACAGGCTGGCATCCGTCGTTACTATCGACCAGTTGAGGGGAAGAAAGTATTTCCCTAGCGTTAGAGCTGGGGCCCGAAGCCACCAAGTCAATGAACCCTGGGTCTGATGATCCAAGCAGATCAGTTTGTCCAGGGATAGAGGAGATTTGTTCCATTGCAACAGAATCGCCTTCTGTAGGAGCAGAGTGTGGCTCTGGGCGTACGGTATTATCTCGAAGGACGATACCATGAGCCCCAACACCCTCACGCAGAACCGTAGGGATGACCTCAGGCGCGACAGCAGGGTCCGTACTGCCGCCTGTAACCCCAATAACTTGTCGGGAGGCAAGAACACCTTCGCCTGCACTGTGTCCAGAATCAGACCCAGGTATTCCAGGCGACAGGAAGGGGACAGCGAGGACTTCTGCAGGTTGATGAGCCAACCAAAGTCCCTCAAAGCGGACACCGTGATTTTCACGTCTTCCTCCAGGGACACAGCTGACTCCGCTCTCAAGAGCAGGTCATCGAGTTACGCCACCACCGCGATACCTCGATGTCTCAGCAGTGCAAGGACCGGAGCCAACACCTTGGTGAACACCCTGGGAGCAGAGGCCAGCCCGAAAGGAAGGGCCACAAACTGGTAGTGCAGGTCCCCCCACTGCGAAACGCAGAAAGCGCTGATGGCTGAGACAGATGGGAATGTGCAGGTAGGCGTCCTTGATATCCAAGAACGCCATGAACTCTCCCTGGCGCAAGGCGGCCACGACCGAGTGAATGGACTCAATCTTGAACTTTTTTGACTGCACAAAAGAGTTCAGAGCCTTTAGGTCCAGCACCGGCCTGACAACGCCCTTTTTGGGCACCACAAAGAGGTTTGAGTAAAAACCGCAGAACCTCTCCTCCAGAGGAACCAGCATGATCACCCCCTGATCCACAAGGGACTGGATCGCGCCCAAAAGCTCTTCCCGACGCCTCTGAGGTAGTCTCAAGTTTGAGGGAAAAAACCTGTCTGGGGGTAGAGAGCTGAACTCTATCCGGTACCCGGTGGACACCACTTCTAGTACCCACCGATCGGAGACACGAGCGGACCAACTGACCGCAAACTCCAGCAACCGGCCCCCCACCCGAGAGGCGGGCGGGGGCAACCCGTCATGCGGTGGAGGTCTTATCCTCAGCCTTGCCGGGCTTACGCTGCCAAGTCCTTTTACCGGATCCAGCCAAGGTCTTACCGGGCTTGGAGCCAGTCCCTGCTGTGCCGGGGGCATGAAAAAACTTCTGCCCAGAAGAAACAGGGCCCTGTCGGCGGCGAACATCCCGCCGCTTGGGTTCCGGGAGAAAAGGACTCTTCCCCCCCTGTGAAACGCTTAATTTCATCCAGCTGCAGTCCAAACAAACGACCCCCCTGAAAGGGGAGATCTGTGAGTCCCTTTTTAGACGCCTGGTCGCCCGACCAGGTACGCAGCCACAACACCCGCCTGATGACACCACAAAGGCGGAAATTTTGGATAGCATGGGCATGATATCCAACAGGGAATCACACAAGTAGTATAGCCCCTCCACCAGGTGTTGAACCCTTTGCAATTCACCCTGCGCACAACTGCAACGCAGATTAGCGCGCACAGAGGTGGCGCACTCAAAAAGAGATTGAGCTGCCATAGCAGATGTCAGAGTTGGCCCCATGGCAGAACCTGCCACCAGAAAAATTGCTATTGACACCGACTCCATACGCCGATCAGCCGCGTCCTTAAAGGAAGGCGAGCCCTCCAAGGGAAGGGTCGTAGTCTTGTTCAGGTGGGCCACCGGCGGGTCCACCAAAGAGGAAGCCCAGCGCTTAGTGAAAACCTCCTCAAAGGGATAGCGCACCGCAAAGCGTTTTGGCAGGGTGAAGGAATTTTTTGGAGATAACCATTCCTTAAAAACTATAGACCATGTGTAACAGCGCTTAATAGTTCTAATCAGTCTATTAGGAAATAAAGATAGTCCATAAGTGCTTGTCACAAGTGATGAGAGGGGAGTAGATGACAGTCAACTGTGCAGAATGTGACGCTCTGATTGGTGAGGGTGCTTCACCGCCCCCTCTAGGTGTCCCAATAAATTCTGGAGCCGTACCGTAGGGCCACGCCCTCCGTAGATGTCGGAATGACGAAACATGTCAGGGCGTGACCTTACGGCTAAGCGGAAGTGACGTTTGCGCTCCATATCGCTGATGACACGCGGAAGTGTGTGTGAGAGACGCTACCCGTGGCTGTGCGGCAGGAGCGGTGATGTGATGTTTTTCCAATATTACAACTGTGTGGATATTTGTTTTATTCTGTAAGTGCAATATTAGCGGGGTTGAAATAAAGGGCTTGTTTTATCGATACACTCTATGTGGAGCCTTTTTTATTTCCGGTACTGATGTCGGTGAGGAGACTGTGTAGCTGTCCAGTGTTATTGAGAGATCCATTGACAAGCTTACCTTACGGCACTGTCCGGTAAGTGGGCATTGCAAAGGGAGCGGCACGTTTGGCGGTGGTGTCCTCATACTCTTGGTGAAAGGCTGCACAGTTGACTGTCATCTACTCCCCTCTCATCACTTGTGACAAGCACTTATGGACTATCTTTATTTCCTAATAGACTGATTAGAACTATTAAGCGCTGTTACACATGGTCTATAGGTCCAGTTTATACATGTGGTATATGTCTTATATGTTACTCATTTAAAAATGGCAGCTTTACTATTTAAATTTAAGCTTTGAAGGTGCAACCTTGCGCTGATTAAGTGTTATATATATTTGTTTGGGCACGTGTACACTTTATTTTGTGATTCCTTAAAAACTGCCCGCTCAAAAAAACTGATCACAAGGAAAAAACCTTAGGAGACCTAGGAGGCTTCATAGACACACACACACACACACACACACGTGGATGTCTGCGACTCCCCTGACTGATCAAGTCACAGGGCTTGGCGAATGTTCGCGGTCAGCGCCGCCACAATCGCCTTGTCGCGCGCCACTGAGGCCCCCTGATCCTCCTCAGTATCCTGTGACCACTGAGGCCACCTCATGATCCGAATCCTCCCCCGAGGATACGCAGGGGAGTGGGCGCTTCTTGTGGGGCTCCGGAGCCGTGCCCACCCGGGGAAGGAACTCTGCAAAAACCGCCCATAATTGGTCAAAGGAGAGCATGGGTTCCGGTGCCAAATGCTGCTCTACTGGCACCTCCACGGAGGGCCCTGCAGGGACTATAGCCGCAGCATCGCCTCCCTCAGCCATCATGCTGTTTGGGAAACCCCCCCCACGATACCACCACCTCCGCCGGCAATCAGACAGTACAGACCGGGAGGATTAAGCCCATCACCACCAGCACCCCAGGAAAGGCCAGCTATACTTGCTGCTTCTTCCGTAATGCCTGCACAGCCAGGACCTGTACCGCACGTGTGTCAGCCACGCTGTTCCAGAAGAAAAAGGAAGTAAAAACGTTTGCAGCACGTTTTTACAGAGGCCGCAGTACCACAAATGACCACCGGGGGCCGTCCAAGAGCAGTAAAAACCACATGGGCTACAAGAAAATGGGCGCTGCTCCTGTAAAAAAGTTCCCATCCACCACTAAATGGTGGCGGAACGGCGGTGTGCAATCTAGCGTTCGCCGCCCAGCGGCGAAAAACGAGCGGTACAGTCGGTGTACTCCCCAGGCGCCGCGCAACGTGGAGGGGGGGCGGTGGGGGGTAGCGCAACACCGCCCGGCGTACCCCTACTCAGGAAGGCTACCCACCAAATGCCCGGATGCCGCTCGCCGCACCCCTGGGGCGGGAGTCCACTCCGACGGGCAATGCGGGTAGCCACCCGTAGTAGACTTTCCCCCCACACGGAGAAGGATTGCTGCTGGCCAGGCCACTGGAGAGGCATGCGCCAAACCCTGGGCACAAGTGGGGTTAACCACTGGCTGCCCGCACAGAACGGGCCCTGCGCGGCATGACCCTGCTTAGGCCAGGGTAGCTCGCCAGGTGGTGGCCGGGCTGGGGAAAGGTTTGGATTCGTGATATCCACTCTATGCCACCAGCCGGCTTCTTGATAGCAGTCTTCATAGGAAAAACTTCAGCACAAAAACGCAGGTCCCAGAGGGAACCCAGTCCACTCCTTTGCACTAGGCAAACAAAACTGAATGCCACTGGCCAGCAGGGGGTTTTATGCTCAGGTGTGGACGGTCCCCTGGGAGGGGCTAGCCTATCCCTGTTGCTTTTATTTCTGTTTTGCCTAGTCACTCCTGATAGGACGACATAAAACCCACGTGTTATGAAGAGCTGCGTCTGTCAGTGAACGTAAGAGAAAATAACGTTTATCCATTTTGGAATAATGCGGTAATTTTGCAAAATGTGGAATAAGTGAAGCGCTGTGAATACTTTCCGGATGCACTGTTGAAATGGATACAGTGGATATGAAAAGTCTACACACCCCTGTTAAAATGTCAGGTTTCTGTGATGTAAAAACATGATCGATAAATAATTTCAGAACTTTTTCCACCTTCTTTATATTAAACTGTTTTATTTCACATGTGCAAGTACAATCTTCCAATGCACACATACATTTCCATCACTTAGTGTAGTCACACTTCACAATTTGTTCACATTCTTTACATATGATTTGTAAATTTATATTCCACCAAACTCCTGAATTCTACTACTAGATCATTTATGCGCTGATCATCTTCATAAAAGTAGTTAGACTTATCACCATGTCAAATATAGTCCTCCTGTAAATAATTATTTTCTGAATAAAATGTGTCTTAAGGAACTATGCGCATGTCTGTCTGTAGCCCTCTATCCCATATTTTATTATATTTTGTTGAACACCCCCTTGTTAATGTATATAAATGTTCTATAGGGCAAAGTAGTATTTACATCTAGTATCCAATCAGTCAGCTTAGGGGGTGACCTCCTCATCAACATTTAGCTATGGTTTTCTGGGCAGAAAATAAAGTCTAGTGTAGGAACACCTTAGTAATTTTATCTAGATCTGTATCAGGGAATATCCCTAGTAGGCGTCCTTTTGGGTCTAGTGTCATGGGTCATGATGGGTCATATGGTCATGAAGGAAGTCCACCACCCATTTCCAGAATATCTGCATACGTGGGCGGCATGACCAGAGTAGATGATAGAAGGAGCCCGTTTCTTGAGTGCACATTAGGCACCTGACATTTCCCTGTTAAATTTAGCTAACTTGAGGGGAATCCAGGTATGACCGGTATATAAGTCTGAGTCAACCTATCAGAGAGCTTGGGTGAAACCAGTTTGCATGTGTCCAAGGCCTCACTCGATTCCTCGTCTTCTACATTCCCCAAGTCCCTTTCCCAACGTGGTTTTAAAGCATAGGCAATTTTGGTAGAGGAGGGGGTATTAAGCATACTATAGAATATCAATATTAATTTCTGAGGGTCTTCACTCTTGACCATTTCCATTATAGGGTTAGGAGTATCTTGTGGTAACGAGTCTGGGAACTGACAGTGAATGGCATGTCAAACTTGTAGAAATCTAAAAAACGTGTAGTTTGGGAGTGCAAATTCAAGTTTCAACGTGTCGAATGTTTTTAGTGTGCCTGCTGTACGTGGGATAAATAGAAAATCCCTAGTTTACGCCAGATTTAAGGTTGAGGTATTAATAGGAATTCTGAAAGGGCTTTATTATGCCAAATGGGAGTAAAGCCATTGTGTAAAGGTATTTCCAGCTTAGTGGATGCTAGAGTCCATATTCGTCTATAATGGTTTATTATGGAGCTTCGTGTCTCTGTGATCTTCGCACGAAGTTCCAGCGGCTATGGCACTAAGCAGGTCAGAGGTAGTTTGTGTCAGGCAAGAACAGAGCAGTGAGGTGAAACATCTCTTATCTGTTTTATCAATATGGTACAGTTGGGATAATTAAGATGCAATGTAATTTAGGTTAAAATCCGGTAATGCCCGCCAGATCAGTGGGACTTTTGAGTAATCTCCACGCTAACCTGTGTCTGCTCTTTCCCCATACAAAAGGTTTGAGAAGAGCTTCCATAGTCTTAAAGTATTTCAAAGGCAGGTATACTGGAGTATACCACAGCATATACAAAATTTTGGGGAATACCACCATTTTAATAACTTTCTCCACCTTTAATGTGACATATAAACTGTACAACTCAGTTGACAAAACTGAAATCTTTTAGGTGTATGTAAAAACAAAAATTATATATATATGGTTGCATAAGTGTGCACACCCTTAAATGAATACTTTGTTGAAGCCACCTTTTGATTTTATTACAGCACTCAGTCTTTTTGGGTATGAGTATCAGCATGGCACATCTTGACTTGGCAATATTTGCCCACTCTTCTTTGCAAAAACACTCCAAATCTGTCAGAATGCGAGGGCAACTCCTGTGCACAGCCCTCTTCAGATCACCACACAGATTTTCAATAGGATTCAGGTCTGGGCTCTGGCTGTGCCATTCCAAAGCTTTAATAATCTTTTGGTGTAACCATTCCTTTGTTGATTTGGATGTATGCTTTGGATCATTGTTCCTCTTCATGTTCAGCTTTCTAGCAGAAGCCTGAAGGTTTTGTGCCAATATTGACGACAGGTATTTGGAACTGTTCATAATTCCCTCTACTTTGACTAAGAGGCCCTTGATTCCAGCTGAAGAAAAACAGCCCCAAAGCATGATACTGCCACACCATGCTTTACGGTGGGTATGGTGTTTTGGTGATGTGCAATGTTGTTTTTGTGCCAAACATATCTTCTGAAATTATGGCCAAAAAGTTCAACCTTGGTTTCATCAGACCATAACACATTTTCCCCCATGGTTATGGGAGACTTCAGATGTGTTTTTGCAAAATTTATCCAGGCTTGGATGTTTTTGTTAACAATAACAGGCTTCCGTCTTGCCACTCTACCCCATAGCCCAGACATATGAAGAATACAGGAGATTGTTGTGACATGTACCACACAGCCAGTACTTGTCAGATATTCCTGCAGCTCCTTTAATGTTGCTGTAGGCCTCTTGGTAGCCTCCCTGACCAGTTTTCTTCTCATCTTTTCATCAATTTTGGAAGGAGGTCCAGTTCTTGGTAATGTCACAGTTGTGCCATATTTTCTCCGCTTGATGACGACTGTCTTCACTGTGTGCCATGGTATATCTAATGCCTTAGAAATTCTTTTGCACCCTTCTCCTGACTGATACCTTTTAACAATGAGATCCCTCTGATGCTTTGGAAGCTCTCTGCGGACCATGGCTTCTGCTGTAGGATGCAACTAAGAAAATGTCAGGAAAGACATACAAGAACAGCTGAACTTTATTTGGGGCTAATCAGAGGCACTTTAAATGACGACAGGTGTCCACTCACGAAACTGGAGACTATTTGCCACCGAGGGGAGCCGATTCACCATAGTCTTTCAATGATTTATGCCTCCCTGATGCAACCAGCGGAGGGATTTGATCCCCCGTTCCTTTTGCAATGTGAATCGGACCTGAATAGCCAATTCACCGACAAAAAAACAAAAAAAAACAAAAAAAAAAAAGAACCCAGAGTCCAGGAGACCGGTCATAAAATTCTGACTCGCTGGTACAGAGTGCCCGCAACTTTGCACCGCTTCTTCCCTCAAGTTTCCAATCAGTGTTGGCGATGTAGCAATGCCGAGGAACGATGTTACATATTTTTTGGAAAAAATGTGTAAAAATTCTGCGCTACCCAATGATAAACCTATTAGCAGCCAGCACGACAATCATAACCCATATTGTGACAGAATAGAAATGCAGCGCTAATCTAAAGTATAAAATCAAAAAGGTAAGTAATTTGTAATATCAAAAAAGTGAAAAAATCATTCTTGCGAGTGATACCAATGTTCCACCTAAAAATTTATCATGAATTATAGAACATACAAAAAAGTGCATGTAAAGTGTCCAGGTTCTATAGCTGCCTAGAACAGCTATTCTTCCTTATTAGGATAGTTCAGTTTATAAACTATCAAGAACCAGGGCAAACAAATATAAAGTGCATGAAAAGTGCAAGACAGAGCATAAAGTGTCCGGATCCTCTGGCCGTCCAGGCCAATTTATTCTTTGCTTCTGGAGTAGTCCAGTATACAATAATAGGAACCGACAAAAAAGACTTTACACCAGCATGCAGTGATCTCCACCACCCGAAGTGTATAAACACTCTTGCCTGAATGCAACTGGATAAAAGCCTGAAACTCAATTGTCATCTGTAGGGTAGCGATAAGCCACTTGTGCTCATAGGTCTGGCTCCTCTATTTCCAAATAAAAGCATACAAATTCCCAGATGTTTGATATCAAGGAGAAGCAATCTTTGGGCACCGATAATCCAAGGTGTTTGGATAGCACAAAACCTCATGGAGAAGCAAAAAGCACTACATAGTGTAATATTGTTTTACCAATAAAAGGTTTGATAAAAAAGTGCACTTAGAAGCATAAAGTCGAACTGCTTCTCCACACTGTTTTTTAACCAAATAAAACCAAAGATCAAGCTTCTTACATCGATGTCTTGGGCGCTCTTTTTTATCCATTATTATTGTATACTGGACTACTCCAGAAGCAAAGAATAAATTGGCCAGGACGGCCAGAGGATCCGGACACTTTTTATGCACTTTGTCTTGCACTTTTCATGCACTTTATATTTGTTTGCCCTGGTTGTTGATAGTTTATAAACCGATATCCTAATAAGGAAAAATAGCTGTTCTAGGCAGCTATAGAACCTGGACACTTTACATGCATTTTATATGCACTTTTTTTGTAGGTTATATAATTCATAATATATTTTTAGGTGGAACATTGGTATCACTCGCAAGAATGATTTTTTTCACTTTTTTGAGATTACAAATTACTTACCTTTTTGATTTTATACTTTAGATTAGTGCTGCATTTTTCTGTTTTCTACATATTATTTGGGACTGCCACTAACTCAGACCGTTTTGGTGTGAGGTGATTTCCATGATCAAGCACCTCACCAATGTTTACCTGGAGGGAGATCACGCTGCGTGTCTGCTTCACCTTTCCAAGGGACCACTCAATACAAGGCCTCCCTTACTATCCAGCTACTGAACGCGGCCAGGGCCTGTATACCCGTGTTGGAGATTGGAGAATCCACCTTTTGTGGCCCTCTGCTTTTCTAAAGTTGGTGAGTTGAGGGATATGGAAGATCTCACCGTTAGCTTACATAAATCGGGAGGAGACCTTCTGCGAGACCTTGGAACTATTTTATCTACTCTGACACATACCTCCGAGAGGTCCCGTGATACGGATGACCTCCGAGAGGTCCCGTGATACGGATGACCTCCGAGACTAAATCTAACTAATCTGGACGAGAGGTACTAACTGTCTATTTCCTGTTTTACCTAGTATTTCACCTTTCTCTACATTTTTTCACTATATCCCACCATATCCCAAACCTCTTCCAGTATGTCTTACCTATTCAACTGTTGGTACCCTTAATTTAACTGGCCTTCGGGATGACCGACACTGTTAGTGTAAAGGTCCAAATATATAATTTTGTCTTTCATATACATTTTCTACTTTAACCACTTCAGCCCCGGAAGGATTTCCAGCTTTAGGACCGGAGCCCTTTTTGCGATTTGGCGCTGCGTCGCTTTAACTGACAATTGCGCGGTCGTGCGTCGTTGTACCCAAACGAAATTTGCGTCCTTTTTTTCCCACAAATAGAGCTTTCTTTTGGTGGTATTTGATCACCTCTGCGTCATTTCTGATCGCCGCTATAAACAAAAGAAGAAGAGCGACAATTTTGCAAAAAAAAAACAAATTTCTTACTTTTTGCTAAAATACAAATCCAAAAAAAAAATATAAAAAAACATTTTTTTTCACCGTTTTTGGCCGATTTATATTCTTCCTCATATTTGCGATAAAAAAAAAAATCGCAATCGGCGTTTATTGATTGGTTTGCGCAAAAGTGGTCGCGTTTACGGATGATGAGAATTCATTTTTGGGGTTTTTCATTTTTTTTTTTATTTTTTACTGGTAATGGCGGCGATCTGCGATTTTTAGCGGTACTGCGATATTTCAGCGGACATGTCGGAACGTTTTGACACTTTTTTGGGACCATTGGCATTTATACAGCGATCAGTGCTATAAAAATGCACTGATTACTGTGTAAATGCCATTGGCAGTGAAGGGGTTAACCTGCAGGGGGCGCGCTAAGGGTTAACTGTGTTCCCTGGGCGTGTTCTTACTGTGGGGGGACTTGCCTAGCTGGGGAAAGGAAGTGGTCACAGCCTTCACTTACAGGAAGGCTGTGATCACAGCCCTTCCCCCTCACACAGAGCGGAGGTCCGTGTTTACATACACGGACCTCCGCTCATTCGCTCCGGGGGGGGGGGGGGGGGGGT
>BLSH010192056.1:214699-225943 GCA_018402905.1 Glandirana rugosa | reverse complement strand
AAAAAAAACATTTAAGGAAAAATGAAGGTCATTTCATGTTAACCGTCCATGTTATTTGTCGTATCTACACTCCATGTGCGCGCTCACAGTGGCTCTGTATCGCGCCCGCCGTCGTATGACGGTGATTTGCGTTACAGAGCCACTTTGTCGCCGTCAATTGCCGACCAGCGGTCGGCAAGCGGTTAAGATATACATGCAAGTTAGTCGGTTTTCTCAGTGTTATGACAATTTAGAACCATTATCTTATCAGGTCCACACACTGCTAGGTCAATGGATTTTCGCATTTGTTTTGATGGGCCTGTTCCTTTAGGTATTTGACTGTACCTCACATCTATGCTGTTTATTGTACCTGCCAATTGTACTTTACTGGAAGTAAAAAGGAATTTACAAAAAAAAAAAAAAAAGACAGGCGTATACATACACATACACACACACACACACACACACACACACACGGCACCAAATCAGGTAAATCCAACTCAGTCAAAATGTTGAGTGTTACAAATAAAAGTCTCCTTGTTACCTGCTCTCCCCGGTAGATGACATACTCTGCTAGAGCAAGACCATTAACACTAGGCCGCCCAGTTACTGAATGATGACCAGGAGGGGAGTGTGCCATCTTCATAGCACTAAACTGCAAGAATGATTTCCCCAATGTCACGCGACAAAACAGCAAATGTCTGCAGCAGAAAAAAGAACAAATTATAGTAACAAATATTTTGACTTTATACCATACATTACATAGTGAACAAAACGCCTTCAAACATTTAACTTGGGGAACAATTTGCAATGTCCCTTCAGTGAGAGGTATAATATACTACAGCGTAGACTGAAATATATATATAATAATTCTAGGGATAGACTGGTGTCCTGTTCAGAGATTGTTTACAAGCAAAAATTATATTATATACGGTTCATTCTCTGCAATATACAAAACAAAAAAAAACAAAAACAAAAAAAAACACAAAAGCTGCCATCTGCTGGTAGTAAAATGTCACTTGTAAAATCACTTTTCTTTTTTTTTTACTGGCAACGCGGCACCTGCAATCTCTATTTATTCTAAAGGCAAAGTGTACTCTTAAAACAGAGACATTCCACTGGAATGAAGATCACAACGCATATACAAACACACAGAAGCCAATTCTTAACAGCAACTGAAGCCAGCTAAGGTAAATTAAATGTATGACACGCTCATAAAAAAAGGTTCAGCTGTTTTACTTGGCAATATACAGATATCTACAGTTCATCTTTTTTACTGTTTATGAAGGGAAAGAGGAATTCTTAATTCTTGGACATGTGGGCTAGAGAGAGTGTGTGTGTGAGTGTGTATAAACACACACACAGAATCTCACAAAAGTGAGTACACCCCTCACATTTTTGTAAATAGTTTATTCTATCTTTTCATGTGACTACACTGAAGAAATGACACTTTGCTACAATGTAAAGTAGTGAGTGTACATTTGCTGTCCCCTCAAAATAACGCAACACACAGCCATTAATGTCTAAACCGCTGGCAACAAAAGTGAGTACACCTCTAAGGGAAAATGTCCAAATTGGGCCCAACGTGTCAATATTTTGTGTGACCACCATTATTTTCCAGCACTGCATTAACCCTCTTGGGCATGGAGTTCACCAGAGCTTCACGGGCTGCCACTGGAGTCCTCTTCCACTCCTCCATGACGACATCACGGAGCTGGCGGATGTTAGAGACCTTGCGCTCCTCCACCCTACATTTGAGGATGCCCCACAGATGGTCAATAGGGTTTAGATACTGCCCTGTGGCCCAGTCTCCGAAGGGAGGGGATCATGCCCTGCTTCAGTATGTCACAGTACATGTTGGCATTCATGGTTCCCTCAATGAACTGTAGTTCCCCAGTGCTGGCAGCACTCATACAGCCCCAGACCATGACACTCCCACCACCATGCTTGACTGTAAGCAAGACACACTTGTCTTTGAACTCCTCACCTGGTTGCCGCCACACACACTTGACACCATCTGAACCAAATACGTTTATCTGGGTCTCATCAGACCACAGGACGTGGTTCCAGTAATCCATGCCCTTAGTCTGTCTTCAGCAAACTGTTTACGGGCTTTCTTGTGCATCATCTTTAAAAGAGACTTCCTTCTGGGGTGACAGCCATGTAGACCAATTTGATGCAGTGTTTGGTGTATGGTCTGAGCACTGACAGGCTGACCCCCACCCCTAAAACCTCTGCAGCAATGCTGGCAGCACTCATACGTCTATTTCCCAAAGACAACCTCTGGATATGATGCTGAGCATGTGCACTCAACTTCTTTGGGCGACCATGGCGAGGCCTGTTCTGAGTGGAACCTGTCCTGTTAAACCGCTGTATGGTCTTGGCCACCGTGCCGCAGTTCAGTTTCAGGGTCTTGGCAATCTTCTTATAGCCTAGACCATCTTTATGTAGAGCAACAATTCTTTTTTCAGATCCTCACAGAGTTCTTTGCTATAAGGTGCCATGTTGAACTTCCAGTGACCAGTATGAGAGAGTGAGAGCGAAAACACCAAATTTAACACACCTGCTCCCCATTCACACCTGAGACCTTGTACTGTTAATGAGTCACATGACACCGGGGAGAGGAAATGGCCAATTGTGCCCAATTTGGACATTTTCACTTAGGGGTGTACTCACTTTGTTGCCAGTGGTTTAGGCATTAATGGCTGTGTGTTGAGTTATTTTGAGGGGACAGCAAATTTACACTATTTTACAAGCTGTACACACACTACTTTACATTGTAGCAAAGTGTAATTTCTTCAGTGTTGTCACATGAAAAGTTAGGCTGTTTGATTCTGATGATTGTGAGATACTGTGTATAGCTATAGATATATATCTATCTATATCTCACTAATCTGATGGGTGACAAAAAACTCAAGTGCTAAAAATTTTACAGATTACAGGATATACAGTGTGCGGAAGTTATGCCGCATCTACATCAAAAAGCATAAATAATTTATAAATATGAACCATGTGTTTGCACAATTTATGAATTTATAGACATTCAAACTAGCATAATATGTGCAAAACCGCATGAGCAATAATGTGCAAAGAATCAAAACATTGATTAGCAAGTGCAAGCAATATCAGATGGTGATATAGATATAGGTATGGGTTCTAATAAATATTATTAGCCTCCATATGTCGTTGATAATCTCAAAAAGATCCTTCCACCAGGTGTTGGAATAAGGAAGAAAGAGAGGAGCTGTGATGACACCCGCAGCACACCAAATCCAAAGGACAGATTTAACAGGCTGTGGGATCCTTTTCCACAGATTACGAGCATTGTTCATATACAAAGATACAGAGCCAGCAGCTGGCTGTAGATGTTGGGAGTAGCCACACCTCCGGGAGCCTCCAGCTCCTGTTCCTCGCACTGTTCTAGAAACCTCTGATAGGACTCCGGATTTTCCACCATCACGGAAATCTGTCGATATATAAGGTGTCTATTCAGAGGTTTGAATAGAGAATATTTAAGTCAAGAATTGTGCCCGCAGAGGCTATCTGCCTGCCATTCCGACCATCCTAGAGATAGGTGGTCACCCAATTCTGGTAAGAGTCCTTGGATTTGGTGTGTTGCGGGGTGTCATCACAGCTCCTCTCTCTCCTCCTCATTCCAACACCTGGTGGAAGGATCTTTTTGAGATCATCAACAGCATATGGACTCTAATAATATTTATTAGCATTCATGCCTATATCACCATCTGATATTGCACTTGCTAATCAATGTTTTGATTTTTTTTTTGCACATTATTGCACATGCGTTTTTGCACATATCATGCTAATTTACACAATTTATGAATTTATAGATATTCAAACAGATGGTTTATATTTATAAATTATTTATGCTTTTTGATGTAGATGCGGATAACTTCCACACACTGTCTGTATAATCTGTAAAATTTTTAGCACTTTTTGTCACCCATCAGATTAGCGCAATATAATATATATATATATATATATATATATATATATATATATATATATACATACACACACACACACACACACATACATACATTTATACACACACACACACACACACACACACACACACACACACACACCTCTTCTGGGCAAAATCCTTAGTCAGATTGCAGCTTTTCAATCACACACCCTTTATTATTATTTATCAATTATTTCCTCATCAATTATCACAGCACAGTATTTTCTTTGGTTTTTATGTGGGCTATATTGCCACCTATGGTATATAACCCACAAGACCAAGCTATGCCCCTCTGTCCCTCAATGGACTTCAAAGAAAAGATTTTATGGTAAGTACAAAAACCTATTTTAAATAAAAAACGGGATGCCTAAATAAATTATTCAGCACTTATTGCGATACAAGCTGATAAGATAATAGCCCAGCCTAAGTACATTTACAGCAAATGTTCCCACCTGTGACAAATGTAGCAAGATCTGTCTTTGTGCACCGGACAGCCCGTTCCACCTCCTATCCCATAGACATATTGGTTGCTTTTTGAAGAGTTTTCAGCAAAGTATATACCAGCTCCAAACATCCCACCAATGTATGCATGCCTTTCATCAAACCCTTTGTGAATTATTGCATTTACAAATGGAGAACCTGTAACAAAAAAAAAAAAAAATAAAAAAAAACAACTTTATTACAGTAGCCAACAAGCCATTTTTTTTTCAAGCAGCCTTACCACTATCTGGGGTATTTGTGGGCACCTGCCAAACAGCGCATGAAAGCTATTGCAATGTCTGTGTTTCATTCAAGCACCAGTCCATATGGGAGAACTTCACTTCAACAGTGCCACACAAACAGCTGTTAACTTTGACTGAGTCAAAAGTGACTTTCAGCCCTGGTTCACACTGATGCGATGTGGGGAAACGCACAAGGCTTGCTGGATTTCCCCACATCACATAGCAATTGCACAGCGTCCATGCAATCTGCTGCGGGTGTCAATGTTAGATTAAGGACATCCCGAAACCTATTGCAAAATGCAGGGAGATTGCAGGAATAGCATCCCATTGGTGTGAGCACCCCTGCGATGTGATTCAGGTGAGGGAAAAGGGGCCCTGCACCATTTATGAGCGGATGCGATTTGAGCAATACAAATGTATGCAATAAATTGCATAGACATCACGTGACGTGCACAGCAATGTGGTGTAATTCATGACTGAATCACACGCGGTGTTCAGCACACACCAGTGTGAATCAAGGCTCAGTTCACGCTTTCCGCAAGGAACACAAAAAAACAAAACAAAAACATATCTGAGTTTTGAAATACTTACCTGCTTGTTGGAGTGCGCTCCCTCAGATTCAGCCAATCAGTGCGCTCAGCTGTGGTGATGAAGTGTCACAGAAGCAGTGGCTGGCTGCCCTATGATGGCGCCTGTCTCAGCAAGCAGGGCGTGGATGCATTATTTTTTTATGACAGAAGTTGACAAAAATGTCAGTGCCTTATATTAATGGAAAAATCTTGGAAAACTGCTAAGATAAGGAACATACAGTGCCTTGAAAAAGTATTCATACCCCTTGAAATTTTCCACATTTTGTCATGTTACAACCGAAAATGTAAATTAATTTTATAGGGATTTTATGTGATAGACCAACACAAAGTGGCAGGAAAAGGATAAATGGGTTTGAAATGTTTTTACAAATAAATATCTGATGGGGTGCATTTTGCTGCAATTACAGCTGCAAGTCTTTTTGGATATGTCTCTTCCAGCTTTGCACATCTAGCGAGTGAAATGTTTGCCCATTCTTCTTTGCAAAATAGCTCAAGCTCTGCCAGATTGGACAGAGAGCATCTGAATAGCAGTTTTCAAGTCTTGCCACAGATTCTCAATTGGATTCATTGTAACACATGAATCAATATGCTTTCATCTAAACCATTCCATTGTAGCGCTGGTTGTAGGTTTAGGGGCACTGTCCTGCTGGAAGGTGAACCTCCGCCCCAGTCTCAAGTCTTTTACGGACTAACAGGGTTTTCTTCTAAGATTGCCCTATATTTGGCTCCATCCGTCTTCCCTGTCCATGCTGAAGAAAAGCATCCCCACAACATGATGCTGCCACCACCATGTTTCACAATGGGTATGGTGTGTTCAGGGTGATTTTTTTACGCCACATATAGTGTTTTGCACTTTTAGGCCAAAAAGTTCAATTTTGGTCTCATCTGACTAGAGCACCTTCTTCCACATGTTTGCTGTGTCCCCCACATAGCTTCTCGCAAACTGCAAATGGGAACTTCTTATGGCTTTCTTTCAACAATCTTCTTACCACTCTTCCATAAAGGCCAGATTTGTGGAGTGCATGCCTAATAGTTGTCCTATGGACAGATTTTCCCACCTGAACTGTGGATCTCTGCAGCTCCTCCAGAGTTACCATGGACCTCTTGGCTGCTTCTCTGATTAATGCTCTCCATGCCTGGTCTGTCCGTTTAGGTAGACAGGCAGGTCTTGGTAGGTTTGCAGATGTGCCATACTCTATTTTCGGATGATGGATTGATCAGTGCTCCGTCAGATGTTCAAAGCTTGGGATATTTTTTAAATAACCTAACCCTGCTTTAAACTTCTCTTCCTTTATCTCTGACCTGTCTGGTGTGTTCCTTGGCTTTCATGATGCTATTTGTTCACTAAGGTTCTCTAACAAACCTCTGATAACTTCACAGAACAGCTGTTTTTATACCGAGATAAAATTACACACAGGTGGACAATATTTACCAATTAGTTGTCTTCTGAAGGCAATTGGTTCCACTACATTTTAGTTAGGGGCTGAATACAAATGCACGCCACACTTTTCAGAAATTTGTAAAATATTTTAAAAACCATTTATAATTTTCCTTCCATTTCAAGTATGCGCCACTTTGTGTTGGTCTATCACATAAAATCCCAATAAAATATATTTACATTTTTGGTTGTAACGTGACAAAATGTGGAAAATTTCAAGGGGTATGAATACTTTTTCAAGGCACTGTAAGCTCATATCCTAAGTGCTTGTTTTATATTTCACAGTAGGCATACAGTCAATAACAAAGAAGCATTTAATCAATGGTCTCTAAAATGTCTAATATTTTGTTGCCCGCAATACAGACTAATGAAAGGATGTGAATACATGGCCATGACCATTCTTGTTTTATCTAAAAATCAATTCAGTCTGCTTGATGCACTCAGTGAAACAAGAACTTGTAACTATATAAACAGTTAATCAAAAAGAGAAATGGCTCATCTTGTAAAGTACCAAAGGATGTGCTACATGGTAACAGATGTTCAATCATTAGTATATGACCCCTCTTCCCCCCCCTTTGAGATTATATTTTCAAATATAACAGACCCAAGTTAGACACAAGCTTCTGACATCCAGAAATTCACTCGTAGTTGCAGTAGGTAGGTCTAGTGAAGGCAATCATTTCAATAAAATCAAGTTGCATCGTAAAATACCGTAATCTTAGTTAAAAAGTGGTTCTAAAGATCAAACATGTTTTACCTTAACCAGTTGCCGAAAGCACGCTGTGGATTGATGGCGGCAACATGGCTCTCCTGCGCAAATCGCCGTCACCTGACGCTTGCGGGGGACCCAATCAGCATGTGGGACGGACTCGATGTCCGCCAGCTACCCGCGAACGCTCCCTCACAGTGACAGAACGGGGATACCCGTTTTGACAGGGGAGAGGAAAGGGATTGTATGTTACCAGCATATGGGAGCAGCGATCACTCGGACTCCAGTCATCCCAGCCCCCACACAGTTAGTACACTGACAGGGAACACATTTAACCCTTTATTCGCCCCCTAGTGTTAACCCCTTCTCTGCCAGTGACATTTACACAGTAAACAGTGGCTATTTAAAGCTCTGATCGCTGTATACATGTCAGTGGTCCCAAAAAAGTGTCAAACATGTCCGATATGTCTGCTGCAATATCACAGTCCCGCTAAAAATTGCAGATTGCTGTCATTACTAGTAAAAAAAAAAAAAATAACTAAAAATGCCATAAATCAATCCTCAGCTTGTAGACGCTAAAACTTTTGCGCAAACCAATCATACGCTTATTACAATTTTTTTTACCAAAAATGTGAGGAAGAATATATATTGCCCTAAACTGATGCATAAATTAGTTTTATATATTTCTTTTGATATGTATTATAGCAAAAAGTAAAAAATTATTATTATTTTTTTTCAAAATTGACACTCTGTTTATAGCACAAAAAATAAAAACTGCAGGTTTTCAAATACCACCAAAAGAAAGCTCTATTTGTGGGAAAAAAAAAGGACGTCCATTTTGTTTGGGTGAAACTTTGCACGACCGTGCAATTGTCAGTTAAAGTGACGCAGTGCCAAATTGCAAAAAGTGCTCTGGTCAGGAAGGGGGTAAAGCCTTCCAGGGCTGAAGTGGTTACTGCATTTAGGTAACAGTATCGCCACCTCACCCCTTATTCTTACCAGAGCCCTCACTCAATTCGGGTCTCCTAGGCTTGCTGAGGCAGCGGGCACCTTTGGCTCCCGTTGCGGTCTGTCAACTCCTGTGACGAAGGAGCGGGGCCGATCCGAACTGTGTGTCTAAGGATGCAGGCAGCGCAGCTTGGAAGTGAGCCTGCAGGCGGTACCCCATAAGAAGCATCTTCCTATGGAGAACCACCGAGAAGAGCAGGAGCCAGGAGCACTGTCAGCGGACACAAGAAGAGGTTTGGGTCTGTGTAAAAGCATTGCACAAATTGTGACTTTACAATCACTTTTATGTAATGTGCTCACTGTCCAAACAGGAGCAAAGCTCTCTCCTTTAATGTGTAATAGCTTCCTTAAACCCATGTTTTTAGGCTTACCATGAAATAGCATCCTTTCATTGGCATGATTATGATTTTCCTCTGTAACCTCTTTTCGCCGGTGTGTGTATCTCTCCCAAAGTTTCTTATTGCATACCTTTTGAATCTGTATCAACATTGGAACATAGTACCAGGGTTAGGTGTAGTTTTGTTTGAGGTGAAGAAAAACACAAAAAACAAAAAAAAACAAACAAGAAAAGCATCAATATCATTAGGATCCACATACCTTTGATATATTGTATCTGTTGAAGACTCCGCCAGCATGTCCTCCATCCCTGTGCTCTCTGACAGTACTTTGCATCTGAGAAAACATTAACCAAACTTAACATTACATTTCACGTCAGGTATCACAGCACAAGTTTTTGAAAGAATGACTGGAGAACTAAAAAGGATGTGGAAGGCACCGATTTCAAGCAAACATACTAAAAAAAAAATCAACTGTTCATTTTCTAATTTGACAACAGAGCAAACTAGGATCAGGCAGGAAGGACTTCACAATGATTATTTAAACAAAAGTAACATATTTGTAATTTTTTTTCTTACATTTCACGAATCTGGAGAAATTAAAACAAACAAATTGGGAAAAAAAAAAATGCGCACACACACAAGCACGCGACCTGGAGATCCAGATAAAGGCAGCTGAAGGCATTATTGAAATCTCAACATTTCCTAGAAAAGCTGAGTTTGGTTCTGCTCCTCCCAGCTCCCAGGCCATCATACTGGCCAATGAGGCCACCCATCATATTAACCCCTTGCTGACCACCCCACGTACATTTACTGTGAGGTGGCGACTCCTGTGCACAGAATCATGCACAGGTACGAGATTCTGCACTTCCGGGTCTGGGACTCCCACTGTGACTGGACACAGCAGGGGCCAATCAGCGGGTCCACTGGAACCCGCCGATTGCGCCCAAGAGAGGCAAAACGGCGGTCTGCCTATGTAAACAAGGCAGATCGCCGTGCTGTTAGTAGGGAAGAGAGATCCTGCGTTTCTGCTAAGCAGGGACATTGATCTCTGTCTTTCCACAGTTAAAGCACCCCCCAGTCAGGCTACTTTCACACTGGGGCAGTGCTGGCGTTAGCGGTAAAGCGCAGCTCGTTTTAGTGGCGCTTTAATGCCGTTATTGCGGCGCTTTGGCGCCGCTTTTCGGGCAGCAGCAGGGCACTTTTAACCCCAAGAAGTGGTGCCCATTCATATCAATGGGTGAGGCGGTTTGAGAGCGGTGTACACACCGCTTCCAAACCGCCCTAAAGATGCTGCTTGCGGGACTTTTTTTTTCCCGTCCTGCAAGCGCACCACCCCAGTGTGAAGGCACTGAGGCTTTCACTCTGGGGAGGAGTGAGAGGCAGTTTTCAGGCGCTTTACAGGCACTATTTTAGCGCTAAAGCGCCTGAAAACTGCTTCAGTGTGAAAGAGGACTTAGCAAGCACTCCCTAGGAACACATTTAACCCTTTGATATCCCCTGATGTTAACCCCTTCCCTGCCTGTGTCATTAGCACAGTGACAGTGCATATTTTTCAGCATTGATCACTGTATTGGTGTTACTGGTTCCCAAAAAAGTGTCACTTAGTGTCCGTTTTTTTCGCCGCAATGTGGCAGTCCCACTAAGTCGTTGACCACCGCCATTACCGGTAAAAGAAAAAAAAATTCCATAAAAATATTCCAGGTAGTAGACGTTATAACTTTTGCGCAAACCAATCAATATAGGCTTATTGGTATTTTGTTTTGTTTACCGAAAACATGTAGCAGAATAGATATTGGCCTAAGCTGATGAAGAAATGTGATTTTTTTTATTTTTTATTATTGTATAGGTTTTATAGCAGAAAGTAAAAAAATATTTTTTTCCCCCCCCAAAATGGTTGTTTTTTTTTTTGTTTACACCACAAAAAATTAAAACCGCAGAGGTGATCAAATACCACCTAAAGAAAACGCCATTTGTTGGGGGATAAAAAGGACATCAATTTTATTTGGGTACAGCGTCGCAGGGAGGAGAAATTGTAAGTTAAATAACGCAGCGCCGCATCACAAAAAAATGGCCTGGTCATGAAGGGGGGGGGTAAACCTTTCAGAGCTGAAGAGGTTAAAGAAAAATAGAAGGCTCAAGAGAAAGGAGGGGGGATTCTCCCCTTCTACCTCAAGCGTGTCGATGGGGGTTTGGGTTAGTTTTTGTAATTCAACCCTCTGGCAAAAAAAAAAAAAAAAAACACACACACACACACACACAAAACACACACACACACACACACACACAGTTATGTACCTAATCCCCACACACAACACACACACACACACAACACACACACACACACACACACAACACACACACACAACACACACACACAACACACACACACAACACACACACACAACACACACACACACACACACACACACACACACACACACAAAACACACACACACACACACACAAAAAAAAAAA
>BLSH010192056.1:161033-175191 GCA_018402905.1 Glandirana rugosa | reverse complement strand
GACTCCCAGGACATCTTCTACGGGGTGACGGAACAAACTGGTGGGGCTGCACTGACACGCGGAGCTAGCTCCCCGTGGTCCGACTGAACACTCGACATCTGACTGTCAACGGTGTATGACCTTTAAAAACTAACCTCTTTACGGACGTCTTTTCAAGTCATAGCTACAATGAGGTTGTACACTGGTTAACCTTGGCTCGGGTACAACGACGTTGGAACCGACTTTTGATAGAGACTACCAGCATTTTTGATGTGGGTAACATAAATACGCGCTTCAGATGGTGGAACACGTCTATATATAAATTAAGAAGGGAGGATTAATCCTAACTGGCTCGTCAACTGTCAGTCTACAGCTCACAAGTCAGCCTGGTGCCCCTCGATCGAGGCGCACAGTCACGTCGGGGTGGTCAAACAAGGCAGTGGGGCATCTTCTACAGGACCCTCAGGGACAGATGGACAAATTGGGGAGGCCTATCCACTATCTTGGTAAGGCGCAATTATGCAATAATTACAATCAGGCTGGTTGTAATTATAATCAGTGTAGGCTCCTGCATGTTTGTTCCAACAGTTTCAGGGCACATCCCAAAACTGCTTGTTTGGTGAGGTCAGCTAGCTCATGACTGAGCCAAATTAACGCTCCTCTGTTAGGGCATTATTTAGAGAATCATCCGTCTCCAGTTCTCAGGCGGTTTTTGATGGAGAGATTTTCGGTAGGTTTCCATACAGGGTTCGTTACGCTTCCTACTCAGTCTTTTGAATGTAGGAATCTGCTGTCTGCAGATAGATACACGGCTGTGGTAGATGAATTACTGGAAGTAGAAATTTCCAAGGGATTTGTAATTGGCCCATTTATGTCTCCTCCTTTTGGTATGTGGAGGGTCAGCCCGATAGGGGTGGTGTGTGGAAAATTTTCAAATAAATATAGTTTAATTTATGACCTGTCTGCGCCTCATTTTTCCCACATCCGAGTTTGAATTCTCTCATACCATCGGAAGAATTTTCATTAAAATACGCGTCAGTGGATTTAGCCATTCAACACATTTTGCAGTTAGGAAGGGGCGCATGGTTGTCCAAAGCAGATGTGGCGGATGCATTTAAACTGCTTCCCATCAGACCCGAGCTGTGGCGATGGTATGGCATCAAATGGCGGTGGAGGTACTACTTTGCCACAAAATTAACATTTGGTTCAAAGAGCAGTCCTTATTTGTTCGCTCAGGCACTTCATTGGATTCTGGGAAACTGCAAAGGTTGTGAGCGGGTAGTTCATTACTTAGATGATTTTTTACTAATCGAAGACTCGGCTTCATCTCCTAAAGATTTGGACTCACTGACCAGGCTGTTCTCGGAATTGCATGTTCCGTTAGCAGTCCGCAAAGTGGAGGGGCCATCCAGGGTTATCAATTTCCTGGGTATAACCTTGGATTCCGGTAGCATGGTGGCAAGTCTGCCTGAAGAGAAGCTACTGAGGATTCGGCAGATCGTTCATGAATTTGTTCGATCTTCAGCGTGTTCGAAGAGGGAACTGCAGTCCCTATTGGGCATGTTGAATCATGCCATGAGGATTATCCCTCAGGGGAGATCTTTTATATCCAGGTTGTTGGCCTTGTTACCTTTGTGTCAGGATTCGGAAGCAGTGATCAGGTTGCAGGCAGATCAGGGCTGATTTGGTCATGTGAGATCAGTTCCTTGGTAACTGGAATGGTATCTCCTCAGCCAGACAGTGATTCACCTAGGGTGTTCTCCGATGCGGCAGCATCTATGGGTTTTTCCGGCATATTTGGTGACCAGTGGTTTGCCGGACGTTGGCCGCCCGAGGTGTTTCAATTAACTAAATTTGCTCAGACGTCAGCACTTTTTGAGATTTATCCCATCGTAGCAGCCGCTGTCACATGGGGGGCAGAATGGACCGGTAAATCGGCAATATTCTTCACAGACAATCTCGCGACGGCCAATATTATCAACAAAGGCAGGTCAGGGTCATTGTTAATCATGTCTTATGCGCAGGTTGACATGGTTGGGCCTCACCCTTAAATTTAATTTTCGTGGTGAATTCATCGAGGGTAGGTTCAATGGTACGGCCGATGCGTTATCACGATTTAACATGCCGCAATTTTTCTTACAGCATCCAGGAGCCGAGCTGGAGGGCAGAGCAGTTCCGCATTACGCAGAATTGATCATGGACTAGGGAGGTTTTGGGATCAGGCCAGGATGTTTGCCAACAGTTCTCTGTCCAGGAATTCTTTGAAGGCATACACTACGGGGTGGTCGGCGTTTCGTAGATGCATGGATCGATATCCGTGTGTTGCCCCAGGAGATGTTAGTTACATCATGGCTGTTGCAGCGCACGGTCATAGGGAGTTGGGCTTATCAGCAAGCACAGTCAAGCTGTATTTATCAGGGATACAGCATTTCAGATCACTACAAACACCTGATGTCCCATCCATTTTTGCAGCTCACCCATTCAAGGCCATGTTAAGGGGGATGCAAAGGTCTCAGGAACAATCACGGTTCTCACGTTTGACATATCCCGGAAAATATTTCCCGTGATCGGTAGACATGTTGTTTTCATCACCCTTTGGGGTGGCCTCCAGTTTGGTGTTGAAAGCCGTGATTTACCTGAGCTTTTTTAGTTTCCTCAGGCCAGGGGAAGTTTTGCAGGTCAATGTACATGCTCCAGTATTGCTGAAAAGTAGTCTCACCAAAGAACATGACCATTACGCTTTGCGGCTGGGGATTAGCAAAACCAGTCAGTTAGGGCCAGGGTTTGTGGTCAAATACTATGGTACTGGTGGCCCTTGGTGTCCTGTGGCAGTATTGGAATCGCTCTGTAGCTTTTTTGCAGCGGCACCTTTGGAATCCCCTTTGCTCCCCTTTCCAGTGGGTCCACTGTCCTCTAAACAATTCATCACACATATAAGCATGCTACTGACTAATCTACATCTGAATCCAAGAAGTTTTTCTGGTCATTCATTTAGGATTGGGGCAGCCTCCGCAGCTTTCAAACAGGGGGTCCCAGTTTACATCAAATACATGGGGCGGTGGAAGTCAGCTTGTTTTAATCGGTACATACCAGAACCGCATGTGGAGGTTATCCGAGCATTTTATACTCCGTTAAATTAAGTAGGAAGTACTTGTTAATATCTGCAATAAAAACATTTCATACCTATTTCGTGTCTTTTGCCCTCTTTTAGGTATACTGGCCAGCCAGGTCAAGGCACACTTCAGGCCTGGCAATTTCGGTATTTCATCCAGTCAGGGAAGAGTCTGACCACAAGTCTGAAGGCACGCCGGAGGCTAGCCTGGATTTGTGGGAGGAGTCTGGAGCATATAACGCTCCATCCTCCTCCCTGTCAGCGTCGGTCTTGGCTTCTCGGTCCCCACCCACCCGGGTCCCCAGGTCAGAGCCAATCAGACCACTCAGTCCCCCTTACATTAGGACAATTATTCAGGGTATGCCCTCTTTCAGGTAAACTGGCCAGCCAGGTCAAGGCACACTTCAGGCCTGGCAATTTCGGTATTTCATCCAGTCAGGGAAGAGTCTGACCACAAATACTTTCTAGCACCTGTCTGGCACTTTAATCCATGCTGCAACTCCAGTGAAAATTTGGATTTTTGTGTACCTTTAAAATCCCTTTGAGTAAATCATGACTACTTGGGTTATTCTGGCACCTTCTAACCAACAAAGTCTGGAATCCTTGTCCAGGCATAACCCCTCCTGGCCCAGTTAAGTCTCGGTTTTGTAGTTTGCACTGGTGAACCAAAATTAAAATTCTGGTAGCAAAACCGAAAATTCAGCATGCACTTTACAGAAATTGGCAGTTTAAAAAAAAAAAAAAATTATATATAATTGTATTATATTCGATTTTTAATTAATATCAATTTAAATGAATATGAAATCATTTTTCGCCAGTATCTGCACCGATGATCGTATTTTCAGCTGAAAATTACCGGCACCACGCCAATAACCCTATAATTTTCACCGGCTGATATAAAAATCGGTGCATCCCTAGTAGCAAGCAATGAGGAACAGACAGGAGGTGAGGGATCTTAGTGTCCTGTGGTATACTCCTAGAAAAGGTTTTTGCATGTAAACCGAAAATCCTAATTAAACACTTCACGCCCGCACACCGTCAAGGGCGTTCAGTGGTTAGATCTCAACGATGCAGGCACCATTGAGATATTGTTTTTCTCAGTGGGCAATTCCGTTACCGTAAGAACGATCATATCGGCACTTCAGCCGTTTGTCCTACAGGCGACAGGAGGGGGGACCCCCCTCACATCTTTCTCCGGTGCTTCTCCCGACTCACCTGATCGATCGGTGAACGGGAGAAGGAATCGACTGCCACCGGAAGGAAGTGCCATAGATTTCTGAGGGATGGATGGTCCCTGATCATCTGATCATCTCTATGGCTCTCGGAGGCCCGAGCGCATGTTAGGACCTCACGTTCGGGTCTCCGGATGTAAACAATGTCCACAAACTCAGCTGGAAAGGCTGGGAATCGTCCGCTTTTTTTTTTTTTTTTTTTTTATCTCAGCCTTTGGAGCCTGGAGGAGAGATGTGGGGTCTTCCACTGTAAAAGAGAGACGCTTGAGCCATACTGACAGGATATTGAACTGCAGAGCTTTGAAGCGAAACAAGGCATAGGGGATGTCATTGAAGGAGAATACCAATTTTCCCCAGCACCCTCACGCAGGACTGAATTAAGGGACTTTACAACAACCTCAGGGACGCTTTCTGGGCTCAAAGAGATAGCCATTTCTCCTACAGAAGCAGTACCTTTGCCCGTGCAGTGTCAAGGACCAAGCCTAGGTACTCAAAGATACTGAGTTGGAACCAAAGCAGACTTCTGAAGGGTCAGCACCTAGCCAAACCTCCCCAGAACTTGTACCGTCTGATGGACATCGGACGTCAAACTCTAACCAAATTCTTCCTAAGGAGCATGTTGTGCAGGTATCCCCACAATGGGGATACTCCCAAGTCCTCAAAAATGGAGTCAACACCTTGGAGAATATGGACAAGCCAAAAGGCAGTACCACAAACCGAAAGTGGTGATCCTCCACTGCCACTCACAGAAACCTTTAGGGAGGCCAGAAAAAAGGGATTTTATTATAAAAAAAAAAAACTTACCGTAAAATCCTTTTCTCTGAGTTCACTGACAGACGCAGCCTTCTTATGACACGTGGGGTTATGCTCATATCACTAGGAGTAGACTAGGCAAAAATAAAACAAAAGCATAGGTTGGCCCCTCCCAGGGGGCCGTCCTCACCTTAGCATATAATCCCCCTGCTCTGCATAGCACATCAGTTCGTAACAAGCCGTACAAACTCAACACAGAGGGGTGGGTGCTGCGTCTGTCAGTGAACTCAGAGAAAAGGATTTTATGGTAAGTTATAAAAAAATCCCTTTTACTCTTCCGTTCACTGACAGACGCAGCCTTCTTATGACACGTGGGGACGTCCCAAAGCTGTGCCAATCAAGAGGGGTGGGCAAACTATAACAACTGTACCCAACAGAAAAGGCCCTCTCAGGCGGTGCTAATCGCGCCTACAATGCCGCTTGTAATACTTTGCGGCCAAAGGCAGAATCCGCAGATGCTGAACCATCAATTTTGTAAAACTTAGTAAACGTGTGCACTGAGGCCCAGGTAGCCGCTTTGCACACCTGAGACACCGAAGCCTGGTGTCTAAACGCCCAGGAAGTACTAACTGCCCTGGTGGAATGAGCCGTGACTGGAAACGGGGGAACCTTGCCCCGAATTTCATATGCATGAGTCACGGTCTTCCTTATCCAACGAGAAATGGTAGATGCCTTTGCGCGACCCTTCCGTCAGCACAAATAAAGAATCAGACTTCCAAAAAGAAGCTGTAAAAAACAAATACACCCGCAAAGCCCTCACCCCATCCAAAGAATGCAGTTCAACTTCTTTGGGATGCGACGGGTGCGGGCACAATGAGGGAAGAACAATATCCTCATTTAAATGAAAAGAAGAAATCACCTTCAGAAGAAACGATCGCAAAACCACCTTGTCCTTATGGACCAAGTAAGGTGACTTGCAGGATAACGCTGCTAAAAGACAACCGCCTAGCGGATGTGACAGCCACCAGAAAAGCCACTTTCTGCGACAACAGTCGCAAGGGAATGTCCCTAATCTTTTCATATGGTGGTTTCTGCAGCTCAGAAAGCACCAGATTCAAATCCCACGGTGCCAGAGGCGACCGTATCCGAGGAGCCACATGACGTACACCCTGTACAAATATACGGATCAATGAATGAGACACCAAGGGCCATTGAAAAAGAACTGCCAGGGCCGAAATCTGACCTTTAAGCGTACTTAACGCCAGGCTTGTCCAGCCCTTGCTTCAAAAAAGTCAGTACTCTGGACACTGTATAAGAGCGGGGGTTCCAACCCCCTGCCTCGCACCAGGTAATATAGGCCTTCCAGGTCCTATGATAAATCTTACGTGAGGTACCTTTACGTGCTTCAATCATTGTAGGGATCACGGAGTAAGAGACACCCCTATCCCTCAACACCTGGGATTCAATAGCCAAGCCATCAAAGCCAGCGAGGGTAAAGCAGGGTGCAAGATGGGCCCGAGACAGTAGGTCTTCGCGAAGTGGAAGACGCCACGGAATATATGTCACCATCCGTACTACGTCGGCGTAAGAAGGATGCCAAGGCCAATCCGGAGCTACCAGGATTGTCGGGATTCCCTCTGCTTCTATCCTGCGCAGAACCCACGGTAGAAGCTTTAGAGGAGGAAAGATGTACAGTAGCCGATACCGACCCCAGGGCGCTACCAGTTCCCATTGAGACAAAATTGCCTTTTGCAAGAGCCGGGTGTGACTCTGGGCGTAAGGTATCGCTTCAAAAGTCGACACCATGAGCCCCAACACTCGCATACAGAACCGTAAGGAGGACCACTGGCGTGATAACAGGGTTCGCACTGCTGCCTGAAGTGTCAGGAGCTTGTTTGGTGGTAAAAACACCCTTGCCTGCACCGTGTCTAGAATCAGACCCAGGTATTCCAGCTGGCAGGATGGAGTCAACGACAACTTCTGCAGGTTGATCAGCCAACCGAACTCTTAAACGTGGACACCGTGATTGTCACGTTCTCCTCCAGAGCCACAGCAGACTCTGCTCTCAGGAGTAAATCATCGAGGTATGCTACTACCGCAATACCTCTCTGTCTCAACAGCGCCAGCATCGGAGCCACCACCTTGGTGAACACTCGGGGAGATGAAGCCAGCCCGAAGGGAAGAGCCACAAACTGGTAATGCAGATCTCCCACTGCGAAGTGTAGAAAACGCTGGTGACTGTGACAAACTGGAACGTGGAGATACGCGTCCTTGATATCCAGGGACGCCATGAATTCCCCTTGGTGCAGGGTGGCCACGACCGAGCAGATGGACTCCATCCTGAATCTCTACGTCTTTACGAATCAGTTTAATGCCTTCAGGTCCAGAACTGGCCTGACACCGCCCTTTTTGGGCACCACAAAAAGGTTTGAGTAAAACCCGTGAAATCTTTCCACCATGGGTACCGGTACAATCACCCCCTGTTCGGCAAGCGCCCGAACGGCGCCTAGAAGCACCTCCCGACGCCCCTAAGGGAGTCTTAAGTTTGAAGGGAAGAACCTTTCAGGGGGCAGAGAGATTAATTCTATCCTGTACCTGGAGGACACCACCTCCAGTACCCACCGATCGGTGATGCGGGCAGCCCATCTGCCTGCGAACCCCGGCAACCGGCCCCCCACCCGTGAGTCGGAGGTTGATTTATCCTTCGCTTTTTCGGACTTATGTTGCCAGGGCCTTTTACTGGGCCCAGCGGAAGCCTTACCGGACTTGAAGCCCTTACCCGTTGAGCCAGGATGACGAAAAAACTTCTGACCTGAAGAAACAGGGCCCTGCCTACGACGAGAATCCCGTTGCTTTGGCTCTGGAACTCTTCCCTCCCGTGAAATCCTTAATGATTTCATCCAACTGTGGGCCAAACAGACACCCACCCTGAAAAGGAAGATCTGTAAGGGCTTTCTTTGAAGCCTGGTCGCCCGACCAAGAGCGGAGCCACAGCACCCGCCTGATAACAATTGCAAAAACAGACATTTTTGATAGCATGGGAAGCAGGTCCAAAGCCGCATGGCATATGTAGTGGAGACCCGCTTCCAAATGTTGTGCCCACAGTTTTTCAGCCTGTGCACACTCACAAGTTAAACCGGAGTGCAATGTGGCAGCATGCTCGTAAAGAGATCGCGCCGCCATTGCAGCTGCTAGAGCCGGCCGCATGGCTGATCCAGCCAACAAGAACAGTGCCTTAGACACTGCCTCCGTGCGGCGATCGGCCGCTTCCTTAAAAGACGGAGACCGCTCCAAGGGAATGGTCATTGCCTTATTCAGACGGGCCACTGGAGGGTCCACCGCTGGGGACGCCAAACTCTTTGTAAAGCTATCATCAAAGGGGTAGCGAACAGCAAAGCTTTTAGGTAAAGCAAAGGAATTTTGCGGCCGTAGCCATTCCTTGAACACCGCCTGTTCACACACCTGATCATAAGAGTAAGCCCTAGGGGACCTAAGGGGTTTAAGCGATCCACAAATATATGTGGACTCATGCGACTCTCCTGCTTGGTCAAGCCGCATGGAGTCGCAAATATCAGTGATCAGAGCGGCCACTATCGCTTTGTCGCGCGAAAATGGAGCCTCCTGATCGCCGTCTGAGGGCAGTTCACCCTCTGATAGGTCCACGGGTGTGACCACTGAGGCGCTCTCTGGATCCGAATCCTCCCCTGAGGAATGGGGGGGCGTTTTATGGGGCCCCCCCGGAATCGGAACCCCCGCCCGGGGAAAGAACTCCCCAAAACACCGCCCTCAGCTGTTCCAAGGACACCAGGGTTCCCAGGGTGGATTGTTGATCCGCAGGTACCCCTGCCATAGCATTGCCGGCCTCTGACATCCCAGCCTTCCGGCACCCCCACTGTGACCACCACCTCTACCCCACCAATCAGCCAGGGAGACCCGGGAGGATTATACCCACCGCTACCAGCACCCAGGGAGAGCCAGCTATACTTGCTGTTTTAAATGCCTCAGCACTGTGACCGGAATGAGCAATGCCCAAAAATCGACTGCACTTCAAGAGCCTGCACCACCAAGTGTCAGCCACGTTGTCCAAGTGAAACCGGAAGTACTACTTCCGTTTTTATCACTTCCTGTACTACCAAAAACGACCACTGGGGGCCGCCAGAGGACAGGCTGAAAGCCACATGGGCTACCAAACAATGGATGCTGCCATTAACACAAGCAGAGCTTAAAGCAAAATGGCGCGGTCGGCGGACGAACGAACGGTGATCCACACCGAACCGCTTAATGCAGTGCTCCGAACGGTCAGTGCAAGGTGAGGTACTGTGGGGGGGGGGGTGGCGAGATAATCCTCAAAGGGGTACCACCCAGTTTGTCCCCACTAACGGACCCCCACCGGCCGGCTACCACAGAAGCTGCCCACTCTCCGTGCCCCTAGGACGGAAGAGGGGTCCACTCACCAATCCGACGGGCGCAGCGGGTAGCCACCCGGAGCAGACTTACCTCCCCATAGAGAGGCATGCTGCTGGCCAGGCCCCTGGACAGGAACAAAACCAGTCACTGGGTTCTAGTGGGTTTTAGCCACTGGCCGCCTGCACGGAAGGGGCGCTATGCGGCGGGCCCCCCGCTAAGGGTAGCTCGCATAGTGTCGGCCGGACTGGGGAAAGTTTTTGGATTCTGGATATCCTCTATACCACCAGCCGGCTTCTTGATAGCAGTCTTCATCAGAAAAAATCTTCAGGAGACCGCAGATCCCATAGGGAACCAGGTCTACTCCTTGCACTAGGCAATTTAAAACTGATGTGCTATGCAGAGCAGGGGGATTATATGCTAAGGTGAGGACGGCCCCCTGGGAGGGGCCAACCTATGCTTTTGTTGTATTTTTGCCTAGTCTACTCCTAGTGATATGAGCATAACCCCACGCGTCAAAAGAAGGCTGCGTCTGTCAGTGAACGGAAGAGTAATTGGGATGTGCAGGTAGACATCCTTGATATCCACTTATGCCAAGAAGCCCTGGGCCATGGGAGTACTTGCACACAGAGGATTCCTGATCCTCAACAGCTTCCTCCTCTTCGTCAGCATGAGGATTTTCCTCCAAAGCATCACCTTAACTCAGGAGGAGGGTAAAGCGAGCACCCACGTCTGCACCGCAAGCCAGTAAGAACCTCTTAGAGCTGATTATGCAACCCTCATACGGCTGCAGAAAATTTCTCCCTTGACACATATGAATATTTTGCCCTGGGATAGTTGAAATACCAGATAAGAGCAGAGATTCAGAGCTAATTTGACCCTTAGAGATGCCTCACTATCTGATAGAGGGATTTGGGAGCCCACCCAATCGTCTTCACCACACCCATCTGCCTGCCGAGGACCATGGCTTTCGAAGGGTCTGTAGGCCTATAAACCCTGCAGGGAGAGACTACCCAGCTGAGTGGAGTGTATATACACAAGCCAAAATACTGATGTTGTAGTTAATACCTCTTCAAGTGTCCCAAACACTTGACGTGCCTTGTGGAGTTGTGCCGTGTAGGTGCTGTATTCTGACAAGAATCACTGATTGTATGAAGCTGCAACACCTGCCCTGTCAATGGAAACTGGAAAAACCGAACCTGTGCAATATAAGCGCAAGGACAACATCACTCACACACGCCTGTAATGCAAACAGCCAGCCCAACTGCAAGGGGACACCCAGGGAGAAAGACTGAACACCAGTTTCACATAGCCCAGAGGTATTCAGCAGTCAATGTAGCAGGGCAAACAGACCCATCCCATCGAGTGCGCCCCCACAGGGTCTTTAGGGACACAGCTCTTCCTAGGTGATCACCCTGCTAATCAGCCCACCTGGATCACTGCCCACAGGATCTGGTGCCAACCAGCAGCATTACAGGCCATCCCCACTCTTGCATGCAGGCTCCCAGTACAGTTCCCTCTTGCCCTGCTGCCCATAGGGACTTCTCCAGATTAAAGGCTCACCTTTGGAACATGTTCCACCCTTATTTATGGTGGAACATATAACATGCTTTAGCATTCTCCCATCCCCCCCCCCCCAAAATAACAGGCACTCCGCCCACACAGCCACATCATTCATTAACAGAGTTCTATGAATGAATAAACTACAAGTACTGTTGTCCACAGTAGCGGACAAGATTGTATTTCTCAATGAACTACGGGGGGGTGCTGGTGAGTGTCCTCGTAGTTCATTGATTCTCTCAGTACACCGTCTGCCTGTACCTCTGATCTGGGCAGGCAGTTACTGAATTGCAGGAAGAGTCTGCAGGATCCTGGCATTGCACATGTGATCTGCTGATCATGTGTGCAATGTTTTACAGGTACTAATGTAAAAAATAATTGCTTTTTTTGGCCTGCAAAAAGATGTGATTTTTTTTATATTTTTTTTTTTTTTAATAAAAAGGTGAAATTTATCCTTTAAGCCGGGATCTACAGCATCCTGGAGTTAGAAACAGGCCAGGATCTATGGGGATCAAAGCCCATGAAAGTACTGACTGTAGGGTATGGTTAGTATAGGATCTTTGGCTTAGCCACATCAGGTATCAGAAATGGGGAAATTATTTTTCTCAAATTACTTTAAGGACTATAGAGCCAGTGATCTAGGACACCTATTTCAAACATAATTACCACAGCCTCATTATTTTGGAAGAAAAACTAATCACTTAAAGCTCTGAAATCAGCCCTGAAAACACAAAAGCACCTCTCACCATGAAAAGGTTCTACAGATATTTCTGACTTCTTTAGAATGTTATTATGCTTATTAAAATACAAACAAACAATGGTCATTCTACTGTGCAGTAAACTTTAGAAAATAATCTGACACAATTCTGCTAAAGAGTGTAAAAAAAAAAAAAAAAAAATACGAGAATTCTGAACTACTGCTATAGGTTTCTGCACTTAAGAATTAGCAAATTGCTTTTTGAACTCTTTACTGAATACGACTAAACTATTCACACTCACCTGCTAAATGTAACGGGGTAGAATGTCTGCCTTGTGTATCTCTACAGTTGACATTTTCAGCTGTGCAAAGTTTTTTCACTCGAGCTGCACAGCCTCTCTTGGCAGCATCCAACAATGCTGCATCTCCACGGAGGAGATCCTGAATGTCTGTATCTCCATCTTTGACCAGGTCCAATGGTGTATTTCCATCTCGATTCTTTTTCGTTGAATCAGCTCCATGCTGTTTATAACAAAACAATTGAAACACTTAATGAACAATAGTGATTTACTTAAAAAAAATAAGGTCAGTTGGGCAGTATTTTGCAACCCTGGTCCTCAATAGTCTACACCACAGATTTACACAGGAGCCATACAATGCTACTCCTACACGATATACTTTATTTAGCAACTGAAGTACAGGATTGAAAACAAAGGATAACTGCACTTTTTTTTCTTGTCCTCCTAGCTTACACAAAAACAAACAAATCAGCCTGTTCCCAGCATCACAGCACGTAGACAAATGCGGTGTTAATTTCCTGTCTGAAGTGCTCCCTCTAGTGGTGGCTGGGTGCAGATTCTTCAGCAGTAGTGACTCAAACAGGACTTGGCTCTGCAGACTGTGGCTGAAAGAACACGGATTTGTCAGGATACAGACATGATTTGTTTCTCTGCAGCCAGCAGCTAAAAAGATCTGTACTGAAAGCTATGTAATGCTTATTGGAAAGATTATGCAACTACGCCTACTTAAACAGGAACAGAAATTTTCTGGGTAAATGCCATTTTCTGGATGAGGCATTCACTTAAAGCGGTCTACCAAGTAAAAAACAAAAAAAAAAACAAAAACAAAATAACCTGCAAGACAATAGCATAATGAGCTAGTATGCTGCATACTAGCTCATTATGAAATACCTTGAAACGAAGATCCGACTGGGCTGCTCGGTTACCTCGGAGCCGCGAGACTCACTCCCTCACATGCATGTGGGACCCGTCTTTCCGGCAAGTTCCGGCCCTCTTGCTGGGACATTGCGGCACATGCCCTGGGACATTGCGGCACATGCCCTGGGACATACACGGCGCATGCACCGTAACGCCGCAGCTGCTTGGAGGGGGAACATCTCCTAAACCAGGGATATGCAATTAGTGGACCTCCAGCTGTTGTAGAACTTCAAATCCCAAGACTCTGACAGCCACAAGCATGACACCCAGAGGCATGATGGGACTTGTAGTTTTGCAACATCTGGAGGTCCGCTAATTGCTTATCCCTGTCCTAAACCGTACAGGTTTAGGAGATATTCATTTTACCTACAGGTAAGCCTTATTATAGGCTTGCCTGTAGGTAAAAGTTAAAAAATTGGGTAGACAACCGCTTTAACAGGAAGTATACAAAGACAATACTGTCACTGTTCAATGCTGTGACTTAAAGTCTGCATGATGCTTTTGATACTAGGAGGAGGCAGTAACCCTAATTGCCCACCATCTCCTTTTGACAAAAACATAATTGAGTGTACCCTCTTTCTCACCTAAACATTTTATGAAAAGCAATTATCAAATATTGTGCAAGCAGTTCCTGTGCAACCCTTTACAAAGCACATGTATGGCAACAGCACATAAAGGACATTTGCTAATCGTTTCACCTTTAAATCCGTACAATGTTCACATTGTAAAGAATCACATTTTGGATTTTACAATCATTTTTAGGTTTACAATTACACAGTGCAAAGGCCAACCTGGATGTACTAGATTTGAAAAGATTTACTAGTCCTTCATGCTACATAGTTGTTTGCAAGACTAAGGCTACTTTCACACTGAGCGGCAGCAGCGGTAAAACCCTGCTAGTTTTAGCGGAGTTTTACCAGCGATAGGGCTCCGCTATGCGGGCGGGAGCACCACGCTTTTAACCCCCAAGGGGTTAAAAGTGCTAGCGATCAGCGCTACCGAGGCGGTGTGCAGCCGCTTCGGAAGCGCTTGCCATTCATTTCAATGGCAGGGGCGGTAGAGGAGCGGTATATACACCGCTCCCCTCACCGCCCCAAAGATGCTGCTTGCAGGACTTTTTCTAACGTCCTGCAAGGGCACCGCCCCAGTGTGAAAGCACTCAGGGCTTTCACATTGGGGTGGATTGGGGGGGGGGGGGGGGTTT
>BLSH010192056.1:149714-161023 GCA_018402905.1 Glandirana rugosa | reverse complement strand
CACAAGATGATGAAACCAAAATGATCAAACCAAATGATCAAAAGGAATCGTGAACACCGGAAAAGGTTTAGGCGCTTTACAGACGCTATTCTTTAGCTAAATAGCGTCTGTAAATCGATTCAGTGTGAAAGTAGCCTAAAAGGAGACTATAAAATAGTTTGCGATTGGCCTGCCTAAGAGAACCAAATTAGTAGAACTAGTTTACCAGCAAAGAAAAGGCCACAAGTGCTAAGGAAAACTAGTAAACCAAACTAGTAAAACCAAAGTAGTAGAACACTGGCCTTTTTCATATTAACCATCTGAATAAAAGAAGACTGTTGTCCTGCTGGTTTTTGTTGGTTAACCACTTGAAGACCAGGCCTTATTTGGCACTTTGTTTAAATCTAAAAGTTTAATTAAAAAAAACTAAAACAAAATATACCCCATTTTTTTGTAAAATATGAAAGATACGCTGAGTAAATAGATGCCCAATATGTCACGATTTCAAACTGTGCTGGGCGTGGGGGTGGTTAAGTTCCCTCCCACAGCTTCTGAAAGTGATCCAGTGGCTATTGAGCCGCTCGAACCGACTGCATGAGGAAGCCGGATGAAAAAAAAAAAAAAATTCTGGGGTTATGGCTGATAGCTTGAGCCATAACCCTGGTAAACCATGTGTAAACTGCAATGTGTATATATACGTATGCAGGCGCCAAGTGGATAATACAGCAGTATTTGGACTGTAAAAAGGACTGAAAGCAGTAGAAGCCAAATCAGGATCCATTTTATGCACATGTATTGACGAGGAACAAGCTGACTGTAGAAGAGGCCAGTGTGAGCAAAAGGATTAACTCATCAGTCTGCCGCTTCTCCTTCAGAGTTTGTTCACATCACGTCCATTGAACTGCATATTTCTGCACATCACTGCATATGTATGCTGAGCACAGGGCAGAAAAATTTAGCTCAATGGACATGGCATGAACAAGCTCTCACTGCCCAATCAGCAGGCTACCGGCAGAGTTTGAGTTGTTATAAAATCTCAAGGTTTTTCACCTTCATGCATTCAATGCACGAAGGTGAAAAACATTCTCCAGCTGCTGTCTCTGGTTCTCATTGGATAGATAGATTGCAAGAGCCATTGGCTCCCGCTGCTGTCAATCAAATCCAGTGACATGGGAGCCGGGGGAGGGGCCAGGTCCCGCTGTGTCAATGGATGCAGCAGCAGGACTCGGGAGTGCACGCACATGGGTGCCCCCATGGAAATCAGCTCCACGTGGGGGCACCCAAAGAAGAGGGGCCAGGACGCCGCCAGGGGACCCTAGAAAAGGAGGATGAGGGCCACTCTGTGCAAAACACTTGCACAGAGCAGGATAGTATGACGTTTGCTATGAAAAAAACCCTTTAAACAAGCTGTATAGCTCAATAGCGACAAAAATAGGATTTTATTAAGAACTTACCGTAAAAACCTTTTCTCTGAGTTCACTGACAGACGCAGCGTCTATGTGCATTGTTTATGCACATCCTACTAGGAGTAGACTAGGCAAAAAGAAAAAAAGCAAGCTGACCCCTCCCAGGGGGGCCGTCCTCACTCCAGCATATAACCCCCCCAACTCTGGATAGCATATCAGTTTGTAACAAGCCGTACAAACACAACACAGAGGGGTGGTTGCTGCGTCTGTCAGTGAACTCAGAGAAAAGGATTTTACGATAAGTTCTTAATAAAATCCTATTATTTTCTCCTACGTTCACTGACAGACGCAGCCTCTATTCATGACACACGGGGACGCCCCAAAGCAGTGTCAAACTGAGGGGTGGGCAAACAACTGTACCCAACAGAATCCTCTCAGGAGGTGCCAGTCGCGCCTACACCGCCGCCTGCAAAACTTTGCGGCCAAAAGCAGCATCTGCGGATGCTGACACATCAACTTTGAAAAACTTAACAAAAGTGTGCACCGAGGCCCAAGTAGCCGCTTTGCACACCTGAGACACCGAGGCCTGGTATCTGAAGGCCCAGGAAGTGCTAATCGCCCTGGTGGAATGAGCCATGACTGGAAAAGGGGGTTCTTGGCCCCGAACCGTATACGCATGGGTCACGGTCTGTCTGATCCAACAGGAAACCGTAGCCGATGAGGCCACCAAACCCTTTCGCGGCCCTTCCGTCAGTACAAACAACGCATCAGACTTCCGAAAAGAAGCTGTAGCCGTCAAATACACCCGCAAAGCCCTCACGACATCCAAAGAATTTAAGGCAATTTCCTTGGGATGTGACGGGTGCGAACACAATGAAGGGAGAACAATGTCCTCACATTAATTAATGTGAAGAGAGGAAAGCACCTTCAGTAGGAACGAAGGAGAATGGCGCAACACCGCCTTATCCTAATGAAGGACCAAGTAGGGAGACCTACATGACAAAGCCGCCAACTCAAACACCCGCCTAGCGGTTGTAATGGCTACCGAAAAAGCCACCTTTTGAGACAGCAATTGTAAGTGAATATTCCTGATCTTCTCATATGGTGGTTTCTGCAGTACAGAAAGCACTAGATTTAAATCCCACGGTGCCAAAGGCGACCGTACCCGAGGAGCCACATGGCGTACACCCTGTACAAATGTACGTATCAAAGAATGCGACGTTGAAAAAAAGATCACCAGAGCCAAAATCTGACCCTTGAGTGTACTCAAAGCCAATTTGTTATCCAGGCCTTGCTGCAAGAAAGCCAGCAACCGAGATACAGCGAAAGAACGGGGGTTCCAACCCCCCGCCTCACACCAGGCAATATAAGCCTTCCAGGTGCGATAATATATCTTGCGCGAAGTACACTTGCGCGCCCTAAGCATGGTAGGGATCATGGGATCAGATACACCCCTATCCCTCAGCACCTGGGACTCAATAGCCAAGCCGTCAAAGCCAGCGAGGGTAAAGCAGGGTGCAGGATGGGTCCCTGTGACAGCAGATCTTCGCGAAGCGGGAGCCGCCAGGGAACATCCGTTACCATCAGCACCACAACGGCGTACCAAGGGCGCCGAGGCCAATCCGTAGTCACCAGGATTGTCGGGATCCCCTCCGCTTCTACCCTGTGCAGTAATCGCGGTAGAAGCTTGAGGGGAGGGAAGACGTACAGAAGCCGGTACCGACCCCAAGGTGCTACTAGTGTGTCCATGGCGGCCGCCAACAGATCCCTTGTAATGCACACGAAAACCTGCATCTTGTGATTGAACCTGGACGCCATTAGATCCACGTCTGGCGTGCCCCACCTGTGGCAAATCTGGCGGAACACCTCTGGATGTAGGGACCATTCACCGTGATCCAGTGTTTGGCGACTAAAAGTCCTGCCAATTTTCTACGCCCGGAATGTAAATGGCGGAGATTGCCGGCACGTGAAGTTCTGCCCATCTCAGAATGTGAGCCGCTTCTGCAGCTGCTGCCGAGCTCCTCGTTCCGCCCTGATGGTTCACGTACGCCACCGCCGTGGCGTTATCCGACTGAACTCGATCCGGGAGGCCGCGCAGCCTTGCCGACCAGTGGGAGAGACAGAGCCTGATTGCCCTCAGCTCCAGCACATTTAACGGAAGGCGACATTCCTGCCTCAACCAACGGCCCTGAGCAGACAACTGCCCCAGGACCCCTCCCCAGCCCGATAGGCTGGCGTCCGTCGTGACTATTGACCAATTCAGGGGGAGAAACGACTTCCCCAACTTCAAGACCGGAGCTCGCAGCCACCAGGTCAACGACCCCCTGGTCTGATGATCCAATTTGATCAGCTGGTCCAGGGACAACGGAGACTTGTCCCACCGTAACATGATCGCTCGCTGCAGGAGCCGAGTGTGACTCTGGGCGTAAGGTATCGCCTCGAACGCCGAAACCATGAGCCCCAACACCCGACATGACAGCAGGGTTCGCACCGCTGCTTGTAGAGTCAGCAACTTGGTCGGAGGTAAGAACACCTTTGCCTGCTCCGTGTCCAGTATTAGACCCAGATATTGCAGTCGACAGGACAGGGTCAATGTTGGTGATAGCCACATTGTCCTCCAGAGCCGAGGCAGACTCCGCTCGCAGGAGTAGGTCGTCAAGGTATGCTACCACAGCAATACCCCTCTGCCTCAATAGTGTCAGCACCGGAGCCAACAGCTTGGTGAAGACCCGAGGAGCCGAGGCCAGACTGAAGGGAAGTGCCACAAATTGGTAATGTAGATCTCCTACCGCAAAGCGCAGGAAGTGCTGATGCCGGAGACAAATGGGGACATGCAGATACGCGTCCCTAATATCCAGTGACGCCATGAAGTCCCCTTGGTGAAGGGCGGCCACGACCGAGCGGACTGATTCCATCCCGAATTTCCTCTCTAAGTGATTTAGCGCTTTTAGATCCAGAACTGGCCTGACCCCACCCTTCTTGGGAACCACAAAGAGGTTTGAGTAGAAGCCGCAAAACCTTTCCAACTGAGGTACAGGCAAACTCACCCCTTGTTTGGACAGCGTCTGAACAGCCCCTAAGAGAGCTTCTCGACACCCCTGCGGGAGTCTCAAGTTCAAATGGGAAGAACCTGTCTGGGGGTAGAGTACTGAACTCCATCCTGTATCCGGAAGACAGCACTTCCCGCACCCTGCAGTCGGAAATGCGGGTAGTGCACCTGTCTGCGAACCCCAGAAGTCGGCCCCCCCACCCGAGAGTCGGGCGGGGACAACCCTTCATGCGGAAGAGGACTTTTCCTCAGTCTTTTCAGGCTTGCGCTGCCAGGGCCGCTTACCGGACCCCGAGGCAGACTTGTCGGGCCTTCAGCCCTTGCCCTCTGAACCAGGCGCACGAAAAAAAAACACTTCTGGCCCGATGGAGGAAGGACCCTGCTTACGGCGGAAATCCCGCCGCTTGGGTTCTGGGGGAAAGGTACTCTTCCCCCCGGTGAAATCCTTAATGATTTCATCCAATTGCCGACGCCAGAGCTGGCCTCATGGCCGCCCCCGCCACCAAGAACAGTGCCTTGGATACCGCCTCCGTCCGCCTATCAGCCGGATCCTTAAAAGAGGGAGACTCTTCCAAGGGAATGGTCGTCGCCTATTCAGGCGAGCCACCGGAGGGTCCACTGCGGGGGATGCCCACTTCTGCAAAAAACTGTCCTCAAAAGGATAGCGCACAGAGAAACGTTGGGGCAGTGAAAAGGAATTCTGTGGACGCTGCGATTTCTTATACACAAGCTGGTCAAAAAATTGGGCATAACGATAAGCCCTAGGGGTCCGTGACAGATTAAAGGACCCACAAACGTAGGCAGTCTCCTGCAGCTCCCCGGCTTGGTCCAGCCGCAAAGACACACGGATAACGGTGATCAGGGAGGCAAGCAGTGCCCTTTCGTGCCGAGGCCTCCTGGTCTTCCTCACCGGCCGAAGGCTCCAGTTCACCATCTGAGAGCTCCACGGGGGTCCCTGCGACCGCTGAGGCCCCTTCCAGTTCAGAATCCTCCCCCGAAGACGGGGGGGGGGGGGGGGGGTTTGGACGACGCTTCTTAGACACCCCCTTAGCACGGCTCGGTACACCCAGGAGAAAAACTCCCCAATATGGGAATTAATTGATCCAGGGGAACCAGAGGACCCAGCGCAGCTTGCGCTTCCACGGATCCCTCCGGAGAAGAACCCACAGGTTCAGCCGCCATTGTGCCACCGGAACACTTGCTAGGCCTATAGACCATGATGTCCCCACTATGCAGCCCCACCACTGCCCCACAGAGCAACCGTGTAAATGCCCAGGAGGACTGTGCCCACCGCCACCGACATCCCAGGGAGAGCCAGCTATACTTGCTGTTGTTGCCCTTCAAGCGCTGAGCCCCAGTAGGAGTGCTGTCCGCCCTGTCTTGTGCCGTCACTGCCGCTGTGCTTGCACCGCTGTCCAGAAGAGAAGAGGAAGAAAGTGCGCAAACACGCACGTTTTCTTCAGGCAGGCACACCAAAAATGGCCGCCAAGCGGTCACAAGAGGCCAAAAAGTACTCCAAACAGGCCACAACTACGGCAAAATGGCCGCCGAGCACCCACAAGAAGCAAAAACAGCCCACAAAATGGCCGCGGCTACGGCAATATGGCGGTGGATCGCCGCATGGCAGTACTTGGCGCGGGGGGGGGGGGGGCGAAAGGACAGGAAAGCAAAAAAGGGAACCTGTAGCCCTGAACCCACCGGACGGCAATAGTAACGTTAGTCGCCCTGCCCCCCTCAGGTGGGTGTGGGTTGGAGTGGGGGTCACTCACCAATCCAACGGGCGTAGCGGGTAGCCACCCGGTAGCAGACCCTCCTCCCCTCAGGTGGGTAGGGATGCTGCAGACCAAGCCCCCCTGGACGCGAGCGCAGCCTGGCCACTTGGACGCAAGTGGGGTTCACCCACTGAACCCCCGCACGGAACGGGTATGATGCGGCGGACCCCGCAAAAGCCAAGGGTAGCTCGCATCCGTCGGCTGTGCTGGGGAAATTTCAGGATTCAAGTTATCCTCTATGCCCCAGCTGGCTACTTGATAGCAGTCTTCATCAGATAGCTTGAGAAAAGCAAAACGAAGAAAAAAATGGGGAACCACAGTTCCCATAAGGGAGCCAGGTCTAACTCCTTGCACTAGGCATAAAAAAACGGATATGTTATCCAGAGCTGGGGGGTTATATGCTGGAGTGAGGACGGCCCCCTGGGAGGGGTCAGCTTGCTTTTTTTTTTTTTTGCCTAGTCTACTCTTAGTAGGATGTGCATAAACCCCATGTGTCATGAATAGAGGCTGCGTCTGTCAGTGAAAGTAACAGAAAATAAATCGGGACACCAGACTAGCTGTTACCTAGCTTGGATATGTAAAACTTTTAAGACTGAATGGACAGAAAGAAAAATCCTTTGGCATGTAAAGCAGCTCCGGTATATGTACTTCAGCAGTTTATTCCACTTTAAAATACATAGAAAATAGAAAAGTTGGATGTAGGCAAAGTAGCTCTTTACTTGAGAAACTCTTCCAAATTTTAAAGTGCAAGGTTTCAACAGTGCCACCAAGTGCATGTCTTGTCTCTAGACCAGTGGTTCTCAACCCCAGTCCTCGGGACCCACTAACAGGCCATGTTTTTAGTATTACCTTGGGGAGATGCAGACTAGAATACTACAATCACTGAGCAGCAAATTATATCACGTGTGATATATTTCAGTGATCTTGCAAACCTGGCCTGTTGGTGGGTCCCGAGGACAGGAGTTGAGAACCACTGCTCTAGACCGTAACTTACTATTGTTAGTGGTGCCTTGCAGGGATAATCACAAAATGCGTTGCTTGACTAAATCATAAAAGAGGTACTGACCATACAATATACATCACTGAGCACAACTGTGCAAATTTATCTCACATAAAAGGTCGAAATTTTGACCTGAAAAAGAGCAAAAACATTTGCACTTGCCATTGAATTTTCAGGACCATACCTGTAGGAGAAGCTTGCAAATCTCATATTTCCCTTTTGCTGCAGCTTCATGTAAAGGTGTGAATTTCCATAAATCAGCTACATTAATTACTGCTCCATGCTTAACAAGCAGCTCTGCTACTTCATAGTGTCCATAAGAACAAGCATTGTGTAATGGAACCAAGCCGCTAAAAAACACAATTAAAAATATTATTTAAGCTCATGGTAAGACCTTTGCATAAAATTACTGTACAAAAGGATCTTAAATATTTGCTATAAGTCTACTCTAAAAAAATTCTCAAACTGAATTTGCTATTGCAAATTCAGTTTGAGATAATCGCATATGATTTTTGGAACCGACAGATAATAGCAACACTATAATTTAGCAACATTAAATTATTATACATGTTGTGGTCCAGTTTCTGTAATGATATCAACTGCTTACCCTTTATCTTTTGCATGGACATCTGCTCCATGTTGTAACAGATATTCCACCACAGCGACTCGATTGTACCCTGCAGCAAAATGTAAGGGTGTGGACTGACGGCCTTCTATATCCCTACAGTTTACAGTTTGTGAGCTGCACAGTTTCTAAGAGAAAAGATCAAAAAAGGTCAGATTTAAAAAAAGGTCAGGTTTAAAAAAAGGCAATTACTAAGTGATTAGGTTACTAACATGGAGGCTCTTCTATTTGCACAATATACATGCAGGCTGTGCTTTCTGCTCAGTAATGCTGTACAGTACAGAGCATCCAGAAAGTATTCACAGTGCTCCACTTTTCCCACATTTTATGTTATAGTCTTATTGCAAAATGGATTAAATTCATTATTTTCATCAAAAGTCTACAAACAATACCCAATAATGATAACGTGAAAGAAGTTTGTTTGAAATCTTTGCAAATTTATTAAAAATAAAAACAAAATCACATGTACACAAATATTCACAGCCTTTGCTCAATACTTTGTTGAAGCACCTTTGGCACCAATTACAGCCTCGGGTCTTTTTGAGTATGATGCCACAAGCTTGGCACAGTTTCTCCCATTCTTCTCTGCAGGACCTCTCAAGCTCCAACAGGTTGGATAGGGAGCATTGGTGCACAGAAATTTTCAGCTCTCTCCAGTGATGTTTAAATCGGGTTCAAGTCTGGGCCCCTCAAGGACATTCAGAGAGTTGCCCCGTAGCCCCTCCTTTGTTATCTTAGCTGTGTGCTTAGGGTAGTTGTCCTGTTGGACGATGAACCTTCACCCGTCCGAGGTCCAGCGCTCTGGAGCAGGTTTTCAAGGATGTCTCTGCTGCATTCATCTTTCCCTTGAACCTGACTAGTCTCCCAGTTCCTACTACAAATATTGAGCAATAATTGTCAAAATCAACTAATATCACTGATCCCAGCGCTCATGTAAAACCACCATAAATGAACACGCTGCTACTAGAATAAAAAGTCCATTCAATTAAAATACAGCCTAAAAAGTATGTTAGCAGCGCTTCCTTCATTATTCTCTTATAACTTTAACCAGAGAAGAAAGTTCAGTCCTTGAGAAGTTTTGGTGCTACAAGCATGCTCCCAGTGAAAGATGTGTGCTGCTTCAAAGATAATCTTTATGAGCTATACTCCTCCACCTTTGTCACCACGTGCACTTCTCCCCTTTATGGTTATGCACGCGCCAAAAATTCTATTTGTCATCGACTTTGGTTTAGTCAAATCTAGTCATATAGCTGCTTCCTTCCTGGTAGCTATGTGAGATCGTCCAATCCCGATCCAGATGCTATCCTCAATGGTTACTGCATTAAACAGCTAATATTGCATCCATGTAAAGAAAGGGGGACACTAATAGTGTAAATCCTGTATTTTATTAAAATTCCTTCCTCCCTAAAAGTTTGCTTACATAGTAAACATCCTTTAAAAGCATGACAACATATACTGCTCATTTGATCTGATGACTCTCTCACTGCTCCAATGATCGCTCGTTCTCGGCGTTCCCAGGTTGAGTCTCAGATGACCGTCAGTGTACTGAAAGCTGTGTGGTCATTTCCCTGACCGGTTTCAACATTACGCCTTTGCCAAAGCTTTTGTTGTCATGCTTTTAAAGAATGTTTACTATGTAAGCAAGTTTTTAGGGAGGGGGAAATTTTAATAATAAAATACAGGATTTACACTATTAATGTCCCCCTTTCTTTACATGGATGCAATATTTGCTGTTTAATGGAGTAACCATTGAGGATAGCATCTCGATCAGGATTGGACGATCTCACATAGCTACCAGGATGGAAGCAGCCATATGACCATATTTGACCAAACCAAAGTCGATCACAAATAAAATTTTTGGCGAATGCATAACCATAAAGGAGAAGTGCACGTGGTGACAAAGGTGGAGGAGTATAGCTCATAAAGATTATCTTTGAAGCAGCACACATCTTTCACTGGGAGCATGCTTCTAGCACAAAAACTTCTCAAGGACTGAACTTTCTTATCTTGTTAAAGTTATAAGAGAACAACTAAGGAAGCGCTGCTAACATCCAAATGAACATTTATTCTTAGGCTGTATTTTAATTGAATAGTCTCCCAGTTCCTGCTGCTGAAAAACATCCCCACAGCATGATGCTGCCACCATCATGCTGCACTGTAGGGATGGCATTGGCCAGGTGATGAGCGGTGCCTTGTTTCCTCCATACATGAAGCTTGCCATTGAGGCCAAAGAGTTTTTCAATCTTTGTTTCATCGGACCATTTGTTTCTCATGGTCTCAAAGCCTTTCAGGTGCCTTTTAGCAACTCCAGGCGGGCCCATCATGTGCCTTTTACTGAGGAGTGGCTTCTGTCTTACCACTCTACCATGCAGGCCTGATTGGTGGAGTGCTGCAGAGATTGTTGTTCTTCTGGAAGGTTCACCTCTCTCCACAGAGAAACGCTGGAGCTCTGTTAGAGTGACCATCTGGTTCTTGGTCACCTCCCTGGCCAAGGCCCTTCTCCCACAATCGCTCAGTTAGGCCGGGCGGCCCACTCTAGGAAGAGTCCTGGTGGTTCCAAACGTCTTAGGTTTACGGATGATGGAGGCCACTGTGCTCATTGGGACCTTCAATGCTGCAGAAATTTTTCTGTACCCTTCTTCAGATCTGTGCCTCAATACAATCCTGTCTCGGAGGTCTTTAAACAATTCCTTGGACTTTATGGCTTGGTTTGTGCTATGACATGCACTGTTAACTGTGGGACCTTATATAGACAAGTGTGTGCCTTTCCAAATCATGTCCAATAAACTGAGTTTACCACAGGTGGACTTCAATCAAGTTGTAGTAACATCTCAAGGATGATCAGTGGAAACAGGATGCACCTGAGCTCAATTTTGAGTGTCATGGCAAAGGCTGTGAATGTACGTGGGATTTTTTTCAGATTTTATTTTTAATAAATTTGCAAAGATTTCAAACAAACCTTTCACATTGTCATTATGGGATAAGGTTTGTAGAATTTTGAGGAAAATCATGAATTTAATATATTTTGGAATAAGGCTGTGACAAAACAAAATGTGGAATAAGTGAAGGATGTGAGTACTTTCCAGATGCACTGTACCTGTGCTGCATTGTATTTCTTATAGACTTGAATTGGCAATGTAAAAAAAGGGATTTTATTATAACTTACCGTAAAATCCTTTTCTCCGAGTTCACTGACAGACGCAGCTTCTTCTTGACTTTGTGGGGTTTTATGTTCGTCTTACTAGGAGTTAACTAGGCAGGGAAAGAGTTCAGCTGGCCCCTCCCCTGGGGGCCGTCCTCCTTTCCTACATTAAAACCTTGTATTTTGGGGTGTTTCAGTTCTTCTTCGACGCAGACAGTCACTTGAGCCTCTTTTCCTAAAATGCCATTCAATATTATTTTAGGGAAAAAAATGTAACGGTTAAGTTCAGATATTCTTTATGTTACGTCGTGTCCATGTCACGTAGACCTTTCATGA
>BLSH010192056.1:136670-149704 GCA_018402905.1 Glandirana rugosa | reverse complement strand
ACTGGACCGAAGGGATACCCTTGACGCCAGGATAACACTGGTAAAAAAGAAAAAATAAAAGGAAAAAGAAAAAAGACGTTAGTTCTACTAGACGATAGTTCTTCGGCCAGCCCCGTAGCTCCCAGAACACGAGACATGAAGGGGGCTGGACCGGTTGTACTACGCTCCGGCCGGGGTTGTGTCCCTGGGCGTCGTAGAATGGGCAAGGCACGCCCACCGGGCCCCGCTCTAGGGGGTAAAACCAGGGGAAGGGCTAAGCAAGCCGTCCCACTGGGACCCGGACGTCGTTAGGGGGCGGTTCCCACCTTTCAGACGTAGGCCCACCGATGGCACCGCCCCCTGCGGGGAGGGAGGCAGGGCACTCACTTACCAGTCCGACGCCACGGTAGCCACCCGGATGCAGACTTTCCACCCTTGGCGGGGGATTGCTGCAGGCCCAGGGTCACCTTGCCGAACGAATCGGGAAGGGGACCAAAATGGGGGATCTCGCCCCGGGCCACCCGCACGGAACGGGTAAGATGCTGCGGGTCCCTGTGTTGGGGCCGGCCTCGCATCATGTTGGCCAGGTCGGGGGAAGTACAGAGCACAAGACCCTCGATGCCCCGACCGGCTTCTTGATAGCAGATCATCTTGATTGCAGAAAAAAGAAAAAGGAAAATAAAAAAGAAAAAATGGTCACAATAGGACCGCAGTTCCCATAGGGAAGCCAGGTCAACTCCTTGCAAACTAGGCATTGAAACTGGAGAGTCCTCTGTGAGGGGGGGTTTTAATGTAGGAAAGGAGGACGGCCCCCAGGGGAGGGGCCAGCTGAACTCTTTCCCTGCCTAGTTAACTCCTAGTAAGACGAACATAAAACCCCACAAAGTCAAGAAGAAGCTGCGTCTGTCAGTGAACGTAGGAGAAAACAAGACAACTCTTTCATTTTATCACAACAGTTGTTCATTGGCACAGTGAATTGAACATCTTATTAAAAAAAGAGCCACTAAAGGAAGAAGCTATAAATCTACAAATATACCAACATGAACAGTAAAAAAAAAAAAAAAAAGTATTTTCTGGTACATATTACAATAAAAAGAAATGTTCTTTGAACTCTCACTGCGACCAACCTATGCTATAAAAGTCAGCTGCAGAAAATTGTGTGTAAATCTGACAAGCGGGCTGTCAGCATCAAATGGAAGGAATCATGTGCTAGTAAGAACCTCAGAAGCTACATATATTACCTCATTTGGAACTCCCACTACATTATTTTTTACAAGAGTTTTAGGAATCTTCAGGCCTAAAAGGTTTTTCACCTTAAAAAATATAAATAATAATAAAAAAAAAAAAAATAAAAACAAACAAAAAACAAACTCACTTTTTTTGCAGGATAAAAAATGTGCACAATTATTTTTTTTTGCTAGGAGCCTGTAAAGCATTGCAACAGATCACATGTGCCATACGGGACTCCTGCAGACTTGTAAGTATATCCGTCCACTCATACCTCATAGGAACAGGCAAATACACTGACCGGAAGAGACAATGAACTACCAGAGCTCTCGATAGCAACCTGGTAGTTCATTGAGAACTACAAGGCAAAAGCTGCAAAGGCTATCGGTATTTGTAGTTTCACACAGCCCAGTGGGCAGAGCTCTGCAGAGTCGTGTTTTTTTTTTTAATATTGTGACAGCAGGAACAAGATCCCTGGCCTGCTTTCACAGGTGGAACAATAAAATGTTATAAAAGGTGAACTTGTCCATTAAGTATGGAAAGAATAAAAAACAGCTCTGGAACTAAGAGTTAAAGTTTGCCATAGGACACAACCAAAACTCTACAAAACATACTCACTTTGACTATATCTAGGTCTCCAGCTTTTGCAGCCTCCAGCAATTGGCGGTCAGCATCAGAGTTACTAAGCGGTAGGCCTTCTGCTAAAAATAAGGCTGACATTAATGCAAAGCATTTGGAATTGCACACCACATACAAATATGACCCCAAAAACAAACAAAACTGCACCTCATAAAAAATAAATAAAAATGCACACAGATGAGAATTCATACCCTGAAGAAGCTGCTGTACACTTTCATTCCCCATTTGAAGAGCAGTAAAACCCTGAAGTGATATAATTGCCGGGTCAGAACCTGAGTTTAACAAAATACGGCAGGTTTGTAATTGGCCACAATGAGCAGCACGATGGAGACATGTCTGTCCCAAGTTATCCAAAGCATTGACCTAAACAAACAAAACAAGGTGCAATTTACAGTCCAGTGTATGCAACATTAGTAACAGTAATGCAATACATAGTTAATCTGGTTGAAAAAAAGAAAAGTCCATTCAGTTCAACCAATAGTCAACATTTATTGTATATTGCTATGCACTGCTAAATTTCCTATCCTGTAATCATCCCCAGTGACCTTCCTTAAAGTGGTAGTAAAGCCTAAACATTTTTTTACCTATGCATTCCTTGCGTTAAGGGAAAAAAAAAAAATAATAATAAGAAGAAGGTTTAAGTGTCAGCATTCCCCCCCTTTTACTTACCCGAGCCCTCATTCAATCCAGTAACGTACACGTCTGCAGCTCTTCTCTCCCTCACTTGCGGGTCTCGTGGCTTTGCTGGGGCACCGGGAGCCATTGGCTCCCAGTGCTGACAAACAAAATCAGTGATGAGGGAGCGGGGCCAAGTCCCGCTGTCTATTTCAATGGACGCAGCAGCGGCTTCCTATGGGGCACGGGACAAAGGGAAGGGGCCAGGAGTGCCAGTGGGGGACCCAAAAAAAGAAGTTTGCTGCCGCTCTCTGCGCAATTCCATTACACAGAGCAGGTAGGTACAGAGATGTTTGTTATTTAACCACTTCGCATCCGGGCCAATTCTAGCACCTCTCCCCTACATGTACAAATCAATTTTTTTGCTAGAAAATTACTCAGAACTCCCAAACGCTTATTTTTTTTTTTTTTTTTAAAGAAAGTTTCATGAATAAAAAAAAAAAAAAAAAGTTAAGTTAGCCCAATTCTTTTGTATAATGTGAAAGATGATGCTATGCTGAGTAAATAGGTACCCAACATGTCACGCTATAAAATTGCTCACACACTTGTGGCATGGCACTGAACTTTGGTACTTAAAAATCTCCACAGGCAATGCTTTAAAAAAAAAAAATTTACAGGCTACCAGTTTAGAGTTATAGAGGAGGTCTTGGGCTAGAATTGTTGCTCTCGCTCTAACGCACATGGCGGCGATACCTCACATGTGCAACTTGAACGCCGTTTACATATGCAGGCGTGACTTACGGATGCGTGCTTGCGGGGGCGCTTTAAATTTTTTTTTTTAACCTTTATTTTTACACTCTAATTTTTTTTTTAAATCACTTTTATTCCTATTACAAGGAATGTAAACATCCCTTGTAATAGGAAATGTGCGCGACGGGTCCTCTTTATGGAAAGATGTGCGGTCTGTAAGACCCCACATCTCTCCTTCAGGCTAGAAAGCATCAGATCAAAAAAAAAAAAAAAATTGAACGATCTGCTGCTTTCTAGCCGGGTACACGGCTTTGTTTACTTTTGCCGGCCCAAACGTGACGCCATGTGTGCCCGGGCCTCCGAGAGCAATAGAGATGACTGTGGACCACCTGTCCCTCGGAAATCTCTGGTACTTACTTCCGGTGGCGGCGGATTCCTTCTCTCGTTCAACGATCGCTAAGGAGAAGCTGCCTGTAAGAACGATCAAGCTGCTGAATTGCTATGATCGTTCTTATGGCGACGGGAATCGCCCGCTGAGAAAAAAGAGCTCAATGATGCCTGTAGCTGCAGGCATCATTGAGCTATAACCACTGAAAGCCGATGACGTCAACTGACAGGCGCAAAGTGGTTAAAAAAATTAGCTTTACAATGACTTTAAAGCCCAATACAAGCAAAAATGCATTTATTTTTCGATAAAGTAGAAATCAGAACTCACCTTGGCTTCATGCTTTAGCAACACTTCTACAACATCATTATGGCCTTTATCAGCTGCGACGTGAAGTGGGGTCAAAAAGCTTGGAGAAAGAGATAAAGGAGATATGGATGTAACACTACAAAACTGAATGGCATAAACAGAAGCTTTGGGGAAAAAAACAAAAAAAAAACAAACGCACAATAATGTAGGAAAAACAAACATACTCTTTGGTCTTTTCGTTGACGTTTGCTCCTTTTCTTAGAAGCAGCTCACACACTTGTTTTCGCTTGGGGTAAGGAGATGTGCCAGCAAAATGCTATACATCAGAGAGGGAGAGAACATAAAACCCACAAAGTCAATGAAGAGCTGCGTCTGTCAGTGAACGTAAGGAGAAATTTATTTTTTAAATATAAAGCACAAAATATTTCTCTTTATCTCTGGTTTGCCAAACAACTGTTTTTTGCATTTACCATTTTTTTTCCTTCAAGCCCCTGAGGAATAAAGGAGTTCAATAAAGGTCAAGTTATACTGTCACCTAGGTTGGGACACTGGCATACACAAAAGTCATAAGACAGCCCCTGTATATCCCCTCCTCAATCCAGCATGTCTCAGTTTTGTGAGAAAGTAACGCCAGCAAACTACCCTTACTGGACTCAGAATGTATGGTAAGAATTTTATGGCAGGCATTAGGACCAAAGCCAGGGACAGGGGTCTAGGGTCCCCCGGCTACAAGCAGAAAGGGACTTTTAGAAGAAAATGACTACACATAAGAAAATGTTGACTTCCTCTTTAGACGTAATTATTAAAAAGGAAGCAGGGGCTTTAATATTACTTTAAAAAAAAGAAGTCCAGCCAAAGCTCGTTTGGCTGTACGTCTATGAATCACAGGGGTGCAACTCATTTTGCTCTCCTCTGACCAGTTTTCAGCAGAGAGCGGGCTGAAGTCCACTCTCTACTGACATCACAGGAATGAGTCCAGGACCGCGCCATTAGGACAATGGGAGTCTGGAACCGCCAAGTACCTGAACTGGAAGCCGCAGAGAGCCTGAGGCAGTCGTTCCCCGCTCCTCCACAGCTCAGCGCTCCAATGAGCATGGGGGAGCAGAGCGGAGAGCTGCTGATTGACAGCCAGCAGCTCTCTGCTCAGGGAGCTGTGAGAACAGAGCCATCGGCGGTGTTCGATCGCTCGGTTTTCAATGTAGAAGCGCCAGGGGACAAATGCTGCATCAAACTGATGCCGCATCCACCTTGGTAAGTATAACTGGGGCGAAAAAACAAAACACCTTTACTTTGCTTTTAAATTTTCCTCCATGGTCTAATGAGAGACACAGGAGTTCTGAAACAATCAGGATGTCCAGAAGCAGCCCAACTGAGGGGAAGCAACAGCCACTGACAAACAAGACGGCACTAGGAACCATCTGTAACCCAGAACTACCAACACCTGAAGATGAACCAGGTGAGGTAAAGTTCTCTCCAAAGCAGCAGAGTCTACGAAAAACTAAGGAAGATCACAGAAGATCAACCTGATCCTAACACCAGGGAATAAAGACCAACAGTGTATTGTGGTCAACAAAAAAACACTACGGCAAACCCGAGGAGAACGGTTTGAATCGAATAAAAAAAAAAAAAAGGGGGTTGAGACTGTCTACACTAGGAGACCATCTGGTCTACACGCGCAAACGCCCAAATTCCCAATTCCAACCCTTGAAGTTCAAGAATTGAAGGTACCAGACCAAGAGTGAGGTTGCCTTACCAGATAGCCCATCTTGCATGAGGCATCCAAAAGAGAGGACTGCACAAATTATTATCAACAGGGATAGTGAAACGGATTTTAGAGACTTGAAACAACTTCAGAGTACCAACCCTAATGTCAATATGACTGAATAAGGGATATGCAAAAAAATAAAAATAAAAAAAAAAATAAAGAAGTAGGGATGTACCAATACAAATTCGGCAGTTTATTAAAATGTTATAACACCTCACAAAGTAAATATCTAATCCATATATTCAGTGTCCTCGTGCAGCCGATGATAGCAAGCCATGCCCCTTGGAGGTGTTCAAAGGGCTGGAGATGGGGGTGGTCTGCCCCCAAGCTGACATCACTTCCTCCTTATAACCACAGGAGTCCCAGAACTTCACCTCCAGCACCCGTGGTTTACTATTCAACCAAGAGGGAGGCTGAAGACCATTTCAAGGAGAGATGGTGTAACAATAAATTACCCCCAGCACCCCAAAAGCCCCTATAGGGAGGGAGGGAGGGTGAATGTCCCTTAAAGATTCACTGACCCACAAGGTTCAGGATTTTGTTAGCGAGAATATAAGTTAGCAGCCTCGCCTGTTGGTGACTGATGGCTGCCCATGCTAGACACCTGCAAGGCCCCACTGGGTCAAAGCTTGCAGGCATTAGACCCTTCAAAGCTTTGGCTGCAAGGATCCTGAAAGTTGGCACTAAATTTTTCATAGGAGACAACTCCTGACAAGTTCTCACCACAGAAGGAACATGGGTGTTTCAGGCTGCATGAACCCAAGAAAGCCTCTGTCCACTGCTGAATGCAGTAGCACAAGTCCAAAGGTGAGGGGTAGCTGAAGATGGCAAAACACAAGGCATTAGCCAACTAGTGGGGGGTGGACTTTCATGAAAAAGCCCATCAGAGGAGTTAACAGACCTCTGGTTCTGGGGCCTATGGCACGAATGGGAGTTATAAAATGATCAGGATGCAGCACAGAAAATATTCAATAAGCTCAAAAGACAAAGTGCACACTGTGACAATACAGTCTGATAAAAAGATGCATGCAAAGACGTCCGCTGGTGTCTCTTCCACACAATCAGTGAGAAATCCCTCCACCGACAATCATTTGCGCTCACCTCCTGCTTAGACCCCAGTTTCACTAGAGCAGTGGTTCTCAACCCTGTCCTCAAGTACCCCCAACAGGCCATGTTTTCAGGTTTTCCTTTATCTTGCACAGGTGCTTTAAATCAGAGTCAATGGTTTGGTATTTTGGACAGCTATTTTATCTAAGAGAAATTCCAAAAACATGGCCTGTTGGGGGTACTTGAGGACAGGGTTGAGAACCACTGCACTAGAGGGTCCAAAGCGCTTTCCCAACAAGGGTTCACACATATGCCATTATATTCTCCTGGACTTTCCTTAAAGATTCGTAGGGTGAAATCCACCTCCCATCATGACAGGATCATCTCAGCATCATAAGGCATATATAACATAAAAAGAGGGGCATTAAGCGTAGACTGTAAAAATGATGCACTATTTATAAATCATCCTACTTACAAAATTCCATGAGAATTGCGCATCTGAACAATATAAAAAATGAGCGATCCACTCAGTCCGTCTGGGAGCGGCAGCACACTCTGTGCAACCGATCCGGAGAGGAAACCTCAGCAGATAGTAGCGGGTGACGTCACTCATTTTTACAGTCTACGCTTAGTGCCCGTCTTTGCATGCATCTTTTTTATCAGACTGTATTGTCACAGTGTGCACTTTATGTCTTTTGAGCTTACTGAATATTTTCTGCACTGCATCCTGATCATTTTATAGCTTATTAGGTGTGTGACTACCTTGATGTTCAGCTTGCAGACATGTACATATAGTCTCTTATGTGGGCAGCGCTGATTGTTTTAACATTATGAATGGGAGTTAGGCTATGAAGACCTAAAAGTACTAAAAGCCAAAGCAGATGAGGGCAAAGGGTGGAATACCTTTGCTTCTTCCAATGATCTCCTGCAATGACACAGGTGCACTCAGGCCACCCATGGAGCTGCATGTGATTGTCAAGAGCAGGTTCAAAGAGATGGGGGGGGGGGGGGGTATTTAATAAAGGGAAATCCATTCTGCACTACAAGTGAACTGCAAGTTCTGAGGGGGGCATGCAAGGAAAATAAACAGCATTTTGGCTTGCACATGATTGAATGAGATCAGCAGAGCTTCCCCTTATTTCAGATCTTCCCCTCAAATCTACAGCTACTGCACTTCCAAGTGCACTTGTAGTGCAGAGTGGCTTTGCCTTTAGTAAATCAACCCCAATGTTCCTTGAAGGGTAAGCAAATCAGATGTTACTTGAATGTCTCATCAATGTCAAATCGCACTTAGCCACAGTGCCCTGTGCGTTTGAACAGACATCAGTCCCATGCCAGACGCAAGCTTTGAGGTTTTGAAAAAGTCACACTTAAAAGTACATGTCTTCAGACATTTGCGTCAGCCACTATGAAACAAGAGCCTACCCCCGAAGTGGAGTTTCAGTCTCATCTCCTTTATGGAACTCTACCCACTCTAACAATTGACAGATCATGGCTACTGCCATACAGGACAGAAGTCAAAACCAGGTAAATCAAACTGGGATCTAAAGATGGAATTTAATGGTCACCTTCTACCCATTTAATCTTTAGTGGTGTTGAATGTGCATCTTGGGAGCTTCCACAGGGGGCACAGAAAAACAGTTCATGTATCCCTTGTTAAAGGGGAAATGTTCTGGCACATTTTCAGCTGGGGCCCAGGACCCTTTAGGAGTTTCTTCCAGTCCACATAACAAATTACTCAAATCGGCATCTATGCAGCTGCAAGAGCTCTAAAAGACCAAAGGCCTTGAACAGTTGGCTGATCCTCCAGATGCATGGTAATACACACTGCATCAATAAGGTTAGAAACAACCTCTTACATACAGTGCTGACCTGCAGGAGACTTGTGATGACCTAAAATTTCCTGGGTCTCTGAATCTAACATGGCAACAGGGATTGCAGGCCTGGATTATTTTTTTGGCTCACGAGAATCAGAGACACACCCTGCCGGAGATGGCACTGGAGTACACATTGAGCCTCTGCGGGCAGATTGCTGCAGTAAATGGACACAAAGTCCAGAGTGCAGCTGTCTCTTTGGGAATACATGTTGTTGCGCATTGCAGTAGGGAACTAGGCCCAACGTGAGGAAAAGCTTCACCCCTTCACAAACCAAGCCACTGTAGACTAACAGTGGAAACAGACCAGTGATGCACAATGTAATCCAGGAGGAGCAGCAGCAGGATAAATTCTGGGAAAGGGAGTAGAGTGTGCTCCCAACACTCCACCCAGCGGACTAACATCAGTGCTTTGATCTCTCTGACTTAACCCTTAATGTAGTAAAAACTAGTGGTAGAAGGAAATTTGAAACCGGTCCAAACAGTGGAATAATGAGATGGCTCCCGGTGCCTCAGCCTGAAAGACCTTACCCACCAAAGGAGTCATCAGAAACAGCATTACACTTTGGCCTACGCCACAGCTCTGGACCATTAAGGCGCTCAGTGACTAATACACACAGTACACCAAGGTTCGGAAAGTGCCACAATGCATAAAGCGCATCAAGATAACATTCATGGCTATTCCCGCTTGTCCAGTCCGGCGGAGTCCTCAGCTAATGCGGAGGAGTTGTCAATCTGGAGAGCTGCTATGTAGCGATCAGCTCAAGCAGCTGTGTAGTATGGAAAGCTGACTGAGATTACAGAGATAAAAAAAAATATCAAGTGGTGTAGCAAGAAACCTGATGGAAGTCAAAAATTAAAAGATACACAGAGAACCGAAAAAGGCCTATAAAATTAGTGCTGAAGAGAAAGTGTCCAACCACCTAGCATGCCAGCAAAAAAATCTGAAGCATCCTCGGGTAGCGAAGGAGTTATATAGAGGTTGGCTTCTTATTTTTCCATTCTCTATGCCCTAACTTCCTTCAGGCAGCAGTACAACTCCGATGTATCTGAATCCCTGTCTGTGTCCCTTAATGGATGGAGAAAGAAATTTACAAATGCACATGTCCATTTGCAGACTTGAAGCTACAGAACTAAATCTAGAGAGTAGTCACCTCTTTTGGTAACTAAGGCTTCCTGCAAAACAGCTGTAACACAGTAGACTTCTTGGCAATCAGCCAAGAGTTTAGGAATTTGGTAAACCTCATCCTTAATGTATTTTGGCAGGGAAAGGGGGGGGGGGGGGACACAAAACAAACAACACACACACACACACACACACAGGTGCTTGTCTATAATTTTATTCTTATTAAGCATATTATTCTATTTAGCCAAATTCAAATGTCAAATTATAAGATAAGCAAATGTTCCCTAGAGTCATTTTACTGAGAAGTTGGGTCAGACAGATGACCTATGATGGTTTTAAGCTGAAAAACATGAATCTGTGTTTCTTCACTTTACATTATGACACACTGCTTTTCCAGGCAAGCGGAGGCGGTATGCAGTTCTCTCATGAGAAAGTAGAAACATGTCCTATGTTAGAGGTACTTTAAGGGTAACACAGGAAATTAAGAGCTTGTAAAGGCCAGTTATTCTAAAGTCTTTATACTTATTTGGGGGGAAAAAAAGGCACCATTACTTTGTTGGCCTACAAGTTTAGTCTGTTTTTTTTTTGTCATGTAGATTTAATGATATACTTCTGTATAAGAAATGCTAGTATAGCAAAACTGATTGATCATCAAAACAGGCCAAATGCCTTAAAGTGTTACTAAACCCAGGACCCTGCATTCACTATATCTGGTCTCCTATAGAACATAGAAATGCAATTATTTTAGTAAATATAAACTGCTAAATACATTTTCTCATCAGCAGTTAGAGCAGTCTTGTAGCTTCTATCACTGTCTGGTTAAAGCTTGTAGGAGAAGTCTCCATTACGCTTTGACTGTCCTATCAGGCTGTAGGATCCCTGACCCTCTGTCTAGGCAGTGCCAATTGGCCCTGTGCTGATCACATGCACTCTCCCAAGAAAATAAAAAACAAATTCTAGCAATACACACCAAGCTAAGCATGTGCAGCTTGTCCCCTAGCCTCTGTTCTATCAGGAGATGGATTGGGGACTGTGGAAGGAGGGGAGGAACAGAGAAGACAGGATCAAACAGTCTTTTTACACAATGCACAGGATTAACCCCTTATGTTCCACATTGCCTATAACAAGCATCCTTTACTTCATATACAGACTGATTTTACTGTTAGTGTTTGTTTAGCAACACTTTGTCACCAACACAGGTGGTCTGATTTAGCAGATCTGGAGCTCATTCCTGAAAATGACCTGCAGAAGCTGGACATTTCAGAGAACTCCTGCTACGAGTTTTACCTCAACAATCAGAATTAAATGGAATACACAATTTAAAACAATCTGAAAATGTGTTTACTATGGAGAAATCAATGAATTTATTTTTGAACATTTGTTTATATCATTTATTTTAAGCTTCTAATGTTCCAGTGGCTTTAAAGCAGGACATTTATAAAACTCACCAAAGCGGTCTCGTGAGTTTGAGGATGTTTGAAGTTGACTATTTCCAATGACAGGTGCTTTTTCACACGTGCTACATCAGCTTCTCTTGCTGCCAGCAGCAATGAATGACCTTTAAATTCATCTAGATAGGGAAACAGACAAAAGGCAGTTTTGTGTTAGCAGTGTAGATAGGAACTCCTATACGAAATAAACAAACAGATTAATTAGGTGCAAGATGGATGAACAAAAAAATCAAATTAATGGTCCCCAAAAATATGAGACCTGGTTTTCTGAAAAGGATTATTGCAGACAATCTGGGACTACGGGTGATTTGCACTCTCTTCATACAATTTCCTAGCTGAATAGCTATGATTTGGGGGGGGTCTAGAATCAATAGCCAGGTTTGTTCTTTGGGCCGATTGTCTGCATATTTTCAGAAAGCATATTCCTTTTATAATGCTAAATGTTATAAAATAAAAAAAAACATATGCTGTAACCAAAGACTTAACACAGTGGAAACATTTAAAATGGTCATACTCTTATTACAGACTTGAAACATCTCAATCCCGGTATAGGAGTATAAACCAACAAAGTACGCTTCTCCAACATCGATCGCTATGTAACACCATTAAAACAGACTCTTTAAAGAGCCACCTGGACAGAGCCAGCCACAGAAATTGCAGTGGAATAGGACCAAAATTCACCAGGGTTATGGTCTCAGCAGCGCACAAAGAAGAAAGACATCAGAACTTTACAGAAACAGTTTCTTAGTGCAGGGCTTGACAAATTTGCCTTGAATCTAGGAGCCAGCTAAAAAAAGTTAGGAGCCAGTTTTTTAAAGCGTAGTGTGGGGTTGTCAGCGCCAGGGGTAAGACAAGTAATTTGCGCCCCTAACTTACAGCAGAGTAGCCAGTCAATAACTTCACCATTACATCAGGGTTATAGGCTGGCCAGAAAGAGTGACACTAAAAAATCTGTTATGGGGGAAACTCCTTATTATGCTGAATGCATTGTGACTGCGGCATGTAAAACGCGCTCATCTCCTGCCTAATGGAGCTTAAGGGTGGCAAAAACACGTCTCTACTGCACATTATTACCACCCAACTTGCACATCTAAACAAAGCCTTAGTGACATTGTAAATAAAATACAAAAAAAAAAGGTGAAAAGTATTCCAGCGCTGCTGATCTTCTGCTGCCTCTTTGCAGCCACTTCCTGCCTACATGTGTGTCCCCCACAGTGACTTTTCATTGCTCTGGTGGGTTTCCGGTCACCATGAAATACCGGAGCCCAGCTGCACATAGAGTGGTAATTGTTGATGGCACACAGGGCGTTATCACAATTTTGTTGCTTAGAATAAAGGTCACGTTTCTCGCGGTGTGACATCATCTTTCATATTATACAAAAAAATAATGGGCTAACTTTACTGTTTAGTTTTTTTTTATTCATTAAAAGTGTATTTTTTTCCCAAAAATTGCGCTTGAAAGACCGCTGCGCAAATACCATGTGACATAAAATATTGCAGCAACCACCATTTTATTCTCTAGGGTCTCTGCTAAAAAATAATATATAATGTTTGGGGGTTCCAAGTCATTTTCTAGCAGAAAACACTGGATATTTAATTGTAAGCCACTAATGTGAGAGAGGATTTAGCCTTTAAATGGTTAAACTTTCCTGATAGCCCGGAGATCATTGCTTTGAAAGAACCATAAGATACATTGTTGTGTTTATTCTTCTAACTCTCAACAAATATCGCGTCGCCAGAAAGTTCGCGTTAAAAACCCTTTTTTTATGTGAAAATTACTTATTTTTTTTTGATTTGTCATTTCAATCGGGTAATAAAAAAACATATTATACTTTCTACTACAGTGTGGCGCTCTTTGCACTGGAAA
>BLSH010192056.1:112873-130469 GCA_018402905.1 Glandirana rugosa | reverse complement strand
CTTACTACACACGTTCCCCCCTACCCCCCCAACAGGAGAACACTGATCGGCTCTCCTCTACTCGCCTCTGTCAGTGCGAGTAGAGGAAAAGCCAATACACGGCTTTTCCTGTTTACACTATGATCAGCTGTGATTGGACACAGCTGACCACTTGGTAACTATCCTAAGTCAGAGGCTCTTTACCGAGATCGGTGATGAGGGGTGTCAGCCTGGCACACCATACCAATGATCGCCACGCTGCGCGCCCCCGCGGGTGCTCAATTGTGGCTTGTCCTGCTTCATGTCATATGACGTCCAGTCAGGATAACAACCACTTTGCACACATCATTCTGTTATCTGGCAGACGGGAAGTGTTTAAAGAACATTAATAAAATTGTATGGCTTTAGAATGAGTTTTGTTTGCCCTTTATTGTACCTGTAAAGCCCAAATGTTTTTGAGGAGTAAAGGATATTGGTTTTCACCACTGTTTTTTTTTTTTTTTTTTTTTTTATTATAATAAAGTTGCTTAGAATGTGGTACTTTGTAACAGCTCATCATTCTAGACAAAAGGCTAGAGCACACAATAGCCTCCACTGCTTATTTCTAGTTCCTTCTAGCCGCTCCTGTAAGGCCTCCTTCACACAACCGTTTTGATGCTTCCATTGGGGGAAGCAAATAGCAGCGGCCGCTCAGCCTATATTAGCCAATGACAGGCTGCAGTGGCCACCATTGTTTACATGTAGTCTCACACAAAGCGGTTACCACCTATGGCTAGGAATAAATGTCTGAACCTGGCTGTCCCTAATCACAGGTAACCACCTTGTGTGCGGCTACAAGCGAACAGCGGTGCCTGCGGTCAGCCTGTCATTGGTTTATATAGGCTGAGCGGCCTGTTATTTGCATGCCCTGGTCATTCCAGAATCTATCGATTCTCACCACTGGAAAAGTGTATATATCAAAATGTTTGTGTGAAGGAGGCCTTAAGGTCCCAAATTAGTGTAATATATATATATATATATATATATATATAAATAAAACTTGCAATTTCTTGCATCTCCCAAGAAAAGAAGAAAAAAAAAAAAAAAAGTGTGGAAATATTTTCTTCTCAAAATGTAACCTGTAATTTTCTTATGTACGTAATATCTACATTTCCACAATTACAATGTACCCACACAATACATACTCCTCAATTTTCAACATAACAGGAGTATTCATGATGTACTTAGTGAATCAAGTTTACCCATAATGAAGAAAACAGCAATAAAAAGGCAAATGGATGAAGAAATTCATCTGACCTAAATCTCAACTTCATAGTATGTTGAATGCTGTTTCTCATTAATTTAAGCTGCTGTTGCAAACTGAAAACTCCTTGTATTTAAACAAGCTGAATAAATTATACTTTTCTTACACCGCTCTGCAGAATATGCCTTTACCTTACCGACTTATTGTGCAAAAATAAAGTGGAATCATGCAGACCAATTTGTGTCAAACAATTGATTCTTTCAGGGAAATTTACTAAAACTGGAGCACTCAGAATCTGGTGCAGCTGTGCATGGTAGCCAATCAGCTTCTAACTTCAGCTTGTTCAAATAAGCTTTGACAATAAAACCTGGAAGCTGATTGGTTTCTATGCAGAGTTGCATCAGATTTTGCACTACACTATTGCTATACAAGCCACTTAAAAAAAAAAAAAATTAGAAGGTGCAAATACTGTACTGTAGCGGACTTAAATCAGGTGTAGGAAAAGCGGAACTTCCCTTTTTAGGTGAAGCTCTTTTTTAAAATTAAATTTTAAATGAACATGTTCACTGCTTAAAATATAACAAATTGTGGTGTTCCAATACAAAAAGATTAACTAATGACTTTGGGAATATTAATAAAGAAGTGAATCTGGCATTCAAACATTCACTGCAGGTAAGTTGTCCATGTTTTTTGACTGACCGTAATTGATTCAGCACCAGTGAATGTTTAGGCCTCATGCACACAGGACTTTTTCTTTTTAACTCTTGTAGAAGCCAGCAGCGTTAAATTTTTTATTCTGGCCATTGAAATGAATTAATGATCAAGCACTAGCTTTTAGGCGCGTTTAGCAGCCTCAAGCGTTTTTTCTGCCCTAACTCTACTGCTCCTGGATGCAAATGCCAGTGGGTTTTTCTTTCTACTTCTAAAAGCCTCTACAAGCTCCTGCCACTAAATGGTGCCAAAAGCCTATGTGTGTATGGACCCATAGGCTAACATGGAGGGGCGTTTTAGAGGCAGGGAAAAACAAACAGACGCCCCTAAAAGCAGCTGTAAAAACAGTGTGCATGAGGCCTGAATGAAAGTTATAGCCCCGGTTTTATAAAAATTCCCTTTATTCTCGGCTGAAAGAAAATTATAAAAAAAAATCTGTAAATTCTCTGCAAGGGAGTACACAAATGCTGTCAAGCTACCGGACAAATGGAATATAGCATTTATAAGGATAGCTGGGTGTGGATATTGCCCATATAAGATCAAAGCTTTCAAAATGAGGTACAACTAACTAAAATACAATCTACAGGGCAAGGTCCTATTTCTGAGAACATTGGAGTATCCAATTTCTAAGTAATGTATATCTTTACACAGAGTTATCCCAGAGAAGTTATAAACATGGCATCAGTACTTGTTCACATTATAGTTATTAGAACTATGCGTCAGTGACCTGTGGGCAGTGGAAAGCCAGAAAGGGGGCATGCACCATTTTGTGTGACACAAGGAAGGGCAGTGCATTAGCCTGCGGTTGTGGTGACATTAGAAATGAATGATAGAGCATTATGCATATTACCGCAGTGTCAGAGTGTGAGCCTGGCCTAAATGTTGTGGCTTGAATTAAACTAAATAGGTACTGTAAGTAATAGAGCTGAGAGTGGAGAATAAAAATGTATGTTTTTACTAGAGATGGTTACGACTGACAAGTGTATGAACAGCTGTAACAGTTTTCTCTAATGAAAAGCAATTTGAGTTGTTAAACCATGTAGCCAAATCACTGCAAATTAAACACAAACTCCAAGTCCACAGATATTTTCCATAAACACGCCTAACTGGATCATAGCAGCATTACATTAACAAGCAACTCTTGATGCTGCATTGCCCTTATAACAAGAATTGGCTGAAAGGGATGCGTGTTGCCATACCCTTTATCCTTGGCATGAACATCTGCTCCGTGCTGAAGTAACAGCTGGACAATTTTGACACGGTTATAGCCCGCAGCTAAGTGAAGAGGGGTTGACTGCAAAAATATAAATGGATACTATTAAAAGACACAAAACATCAAATATAAAGAGGTTTAGTCTAAGTAAATCAATTCTCGTATTAAAGCTAAGAGAAAGCAATGACATTATATTTATTAGAAAACAAAAAAAAAAAAAGGTAGAAAAGCTTAGAAGACTGAGTGCAACAGACAACACAACCCTTTAATCCTTGTGAACTTTAATTACTTAGTGAAGATTTTCACTTTACCATGGGATCAGAGGCGTAACTTAGAGCCTTCAGGGCCCCGATGCAAGAAATTATGAAGGGCCCCCTGACCCCTGGCCAGGGCCATTCACTCCCATCACGGGTCCCTTTATTACGGTACCGCAGCGGGGCCCTTTCACAAGTTCTGCAGCAAGCCCCCTTTCTGCCATCTTTGGGCCTTCCCATGGTGGTGAAATGCCAGGGCCCAGTCACAATTGCAACCTTTGCATTCCTGATAGTTCCCTCACTGGTATCAGTAGTTTTTCATTTTTGTTTTATTATTTTTTTTTTTACCATTTCATTTTATTTATTTTACAATTTTAGTTTTACAATTGTTTTAGGAGCTCTGTTGGGGGAGCTTTGATGAGATATCAGGGGTCTAAACAAACCACCTCAATTTCCATCTGTGTAGCCTCAGCTGCACTGAATGAATGGACAGGAATAGCTGTGTACCAAGCCTCCCATAGTAACTGTAAAAACAGTTACTATGCTTCAGTTATGAATGAGCCAATTGGTACCAATCACTGACTTTGTTCATTCAGAAAAGGTAGGAGCTGGTAAATTACAAATTAACCGGCTCATTCCCATCTCGCCATCATGACAAATCTTCTACAGCAGCTGGCAGGAGAGAGGAGGGAAGGGGCAGCAGCTCTGTGGTGGGGCCAGGGAAGCACTCAGGGACCCTGGGAACAGCAGAAGACAAGTAAACTGGATAGAGGAAAATGGAGGAGATTGGGTCCTCTAAATGCCACCCCTCACCATCCCTCCTAGTCAGGTGTACAAGGGAGGCACAAGGGCCCCTTGGATCATGGGGCCCAGTTGCAATTGCAACCCCTATCATACCCATACCGCCCCTGCATGGGATTTTGGCAATGGCAGACAAGGCAGCTCACAAAACACAAGTTGCAGAATATGCCATTACAGCAAACTATAGGTTACCTTTCTTCCATCACTTGCATGGGAGTTAACATTAAGTGGAGTGAGCAATGCCATCATCTTTTCTTCATTTCCACTCCTGTGTGAAGAAAATATTTATTTATTTAGGTATGCACCCTTTACCTAGCATTTACAAAATAAGTCCATTAAACCGTTCTGCTTGCTTTAAGAATGGCACAGATCAATTCCTGGCTACACTGGATGTCAGACTTCAAGTCGCCTACTAAATGATCAATACTGCAGGTACAGCAAAAAAATAAAGCATACCATTTTGCCAGCAGACTATGTATTTTTTTTTTTTTAAATAAAGTATAAGTCTTGTAGATTTCATTACATTTTATTTAAGGATACATACCGAGCACTTTCCAAAAGTTCATCCTTCTTGTATTCCCCTGCAGATACAGATAATAGTTATCATAACACAGTCTTTTAGGACAGCACTCAAACATATGGGATGAAAAAAGGGAGAGTTTAGAGCACTTTCAGCAAGTTTCAAAAGTTTCAATAGTAAAAAGGCCAAAGCTCTTTTGGCCCTAATTCTCCTGTAGTTTACAGAAGTGCACCCAGTTCTACACTCCTGTGATCGTATTCAGCCAACAGTAGGCTAAAGTCTGCTGTTAGTTGACATCATTCAGCCGGGTACAGGCACCACAGAGCCTGAGCCAGCCGCTTCTGCCCCCTCCACAGCCCAGCGCTCCAGTAAGTGCTGCAGGGGGAGAGCCTGCTCTTTGCTTCCTGAGAACTGAGCGGTCAGCAGTCTTTGATTACTCACTTCTCGGTCTTAGAGGCGGCAGGGAACAGATGCAGTATGCACTTAGGCAAGTATGGAGGTTTGTCCTTTTGAACCCCACACTTCTCTAAAATATACAGTTTGTGGTTTAGCCCTCAGAGGCAGAGTGGAGATTAGCCACTGCAATCATGCAGGCTCACTGATTATCACTTGTTGAGATAAGAAATCAGGTCATATGAGGAGTGTATGGGTTTTTAATGAGTTGAATGACCCAGACCTGCATTGCGAGAAGGAGAAAAAAAAAGGGATTTTATTAAAACTTACCGTAAAATCCTTTTCTCTTAGTTCACTGACAGACGCAGCTCTCCATTGACATGTGGGGTTATATGCAGATCTATTAGGAGTTAACTAGGCAAAGAAAGAAAGCAAGCTGGCCCCTCTTTCCCATATAATCCCCCTACTCTGCTCAGTACATCAGTTCGTAACAAGCCCAACCGAAAAAAACGCAGAGGGGTGGGTGCTGCGTCTGTCAGTGAACTCGGAGAAAAGGATTATACGGTGAGTTTTAATAAAATCCCTTTTTCTCCTACAGCTCTCCATTGACATGTGAGGATGTCCCAAAGCTGTGTCAGTAAAGAGGGGTGGGTAAACGACAACTGTACCAAACAGAACCTCTGAAGAGGCGCCAGATGCGCCTAGACTGCCGCCTGTAAAACTTTACGGCCAAAAGCAGCATCCGAAGATGCAGACACATCAACTTTATAAAACTTAGTGAATGTGTGCACCGAGGCCCAAGTAGCCGCCTTGCACACCTGTGACACCGTGGCCTGGTGTCGAAAAGCCCAGGAAGTGCTAACATCCCTGGTAGAATGAGCCGTGACTGGAAAAGGGGGTACTTCGCCCCGAACAGAATACGCATGAGTCACGGTCTGTCTGATCCAACGAGAAACAGTGGCTGACAAGGCCGCCATTCCTTTGCGCGGACGGTCCGTCAGTACAAACAACGCATCAGACTTCAGAAAAGAGGCTGTAGTGGCCAAATACACCCGCAAAGCTCTTACGACATCCAAGGAATGCAACTCAATTTCCTTAGGATGTGAAGGATGCGGACACAATGAAGGAAGAATAATATCTTCATTAATATGAAAAGAGGAAACCACCTTCGGTAAAAATGAAGGCAGCGGGCGCAAGACCGCCTTGTCCCTGTGCAGGACCAAGTAAGGAGACTTGCAGGACAACGCTGACAACTCAGACACCCATATAATCGGATGTAATGGCCACCAAGAAAGCCACTTTCTGCGGCAGCAACTGTAAGGGAATATCCCTGATCTTCTCATATGGTGGCTTCTGAAGCACAGAAAGCACCAGATTCAAATCCCAAGGCGCCATAGGCGACCGTAGCTGAGGAGCCACATGGCGCACACCTTGTACAAATGTACGAATCAATGAATGGTACGCCAGAGGGCGTTGAAAAAGAAAGTCGCCAGAGCCGATATCTGACCCTTGAGAGTACTCAAGGCCAACTTTTTATTCAGGCCCTGTTGTAAAAAAGTCAGGACCCTGGACACTACGTAAGAGCAAGGGTTCCAACCCCCCGCCTCACACCAGGCAATGTAAGCCTTCCAGGTGTGATGATAAATCTTGCGCAAAGTGCACTTGCCTGCTTTTAGCATGGTAGGGATCATGGAGTCATCGACACCCTGTCCCTCAGCACCTGGGACTCAATAGCCAGGCCGTCAAAGCCAGCGAGGGTAAAGCAGGGTGCAATATGGGTCCCTGAGACAGCAGATTGTCTCGCAGCGGGAGACGCCAGGGAACATCTGCCACCATTCGTACCACGTCGGCGCCTAGGCCAATCCGGGGCCACCAGAATCATCGGAATCCCCTCCACTTCTACCCTGCGCAGTAGTCACGGAAGAAGTTTGATGGGAGGGTAGGCCTAGGCATGTTGAGCAGAGTAGGGGGATTATATGGGAAAGCCTAGTTAACTCCTAATAGGATCTGCATATAACTCCACGTCAATGGAGAGCTGCGTCTGTCAGTGAACGTAGGAGAAAAAAATAAAAGCACGCTGTGTATGAAAATATAGACCAGGGATATGCAATTAGCGGACCTCCAGATGTTGCAGAACTACAAATCCCATGAGACATAGCAAGACTCTGATAGCCACAAGCATGAAACCCAGAGGCAACTGGTTAGCTGGAGGTCCGCTAATTGCATATCCCTGATATAGACCATACAAAAGATACAGGGCTTTTAAAGCAACAAGTCTTTTTGTACCAGGCAAAATCACGTTCACATGCACAGTAAAAATAACAAAACAAAAATACAGATGAGGTTATACAGATATTTTAAAAATGACAATATACAATCGCCCCCCGCACAAGGATACAATTGCATACACAAATCTATTCCCTAGCGATGGTATATAAAATATGCTGCACGCAGCAAAAAAAAAAGAACAACAATTTCAAAAAACCATTATTACCTGTCAGCACTGTTTTAGCTGATGGATCAGACAAATCTAAAGCTGTCCGGTTGTCTGTGTTACGAATAATTGGATCTGCACCATGCTGAAGAAGAACTTTAAAAAAAAAAAAAAGACACTTTTATTGTAAAGATTTATGCAATTACTCCTCTAAACTAGGGGTCGATTGATTATCAGAGCGACCGATGATCGGGGGCCGATATTCACATATTTAAAAGTATCGGTATCAGCCAAAAACGTACAGATATTACCGACATTGCTTCAAAATGTTGTTTTGAATACTTTGAAGCGCAGGGTAAAGAGTACCTGTCACTGCCTATTATTGTTACAAAGACGTTACATACCTTTTGACAGAAATAAAAAAAGGACAGTGTAAAAATAATAATAGAAAAAAAAAAAAAAAAAAAAAACAAACACACACTTTAAATGTACAGAATATCGGCACCTAATATCGGCTATTGGCCTGAAAGGCAGCAAAAAAAAAGAAAAAAAAAAAAAATTGGTATTGTATCAGGCCCTGAAAATACGATATTGGTCGATCCTTATTATAAACCAACAGTTCCCAACATTGACAGAAAGCACTCACTCATTTCCCATATGTCATAAAAGTGGCTTTTTCAATACAAAAGGTATTTTTTTCACCACTTCCTGTCCAGCCATAGTACATAAATGGCCAGACGAGTGCAGTACAGATGTACTTGGGTGTACCTGTACGTCGTTCTGCCTTGCTTGGTTGCACGCACGCTCTAAAATCGGTAATCCCCTGTATCCACAGACACAGCTGATCACTGATTGTTGTACCAGGGCAGTTGTGAGCGACCCTGGTATCATGTGTTCACTGTGACCAAATCACAGTGAGCACATCCACAGTATTAAACAATGAAGTAATTTTTTAACAAATGTGTGAGCTCAGAGATTGGAAATCACATGGTACCAGGATCAATCACAGCAGTCCTGTACCATGTGATAGTTGTGACCAATCAGAGCATCTCAGTAGTACACAAGGTTTCATAAAGGGGAAAAAAAAAAAAAAAAACCAACACACACACACACACACACACACACACACACACACACACACACACACACACACACACACACACACACACACACACACACACCCTGATCACCCATCACATTTTTGTAAATAAATATTTTATTCTATCTTTTCATGTGACAACACTGAAGAAATGACACTTTACTACAATGCAAAGTAGTGAGTGTGCAGCTTGTATAACAGTGTAAATTTGCTTAAAACAAAAATTTGTGTCCTCAAAACAACAACACACAACCATTAAAGAGGAAGTAAACCCAGATGGGGTTTACTTCCTCTATGTCCCCCTAAAAAGTAGAAACATAATGGGCTACTATGCATCGCATAGTAGCCCATTATGTGTCACTTACCTGCAAACAAAGCCTGCGACGTCCAGCGCTGTCCCCTCTGCTGGTGGCATCCATATTCTGCCCCTCTTCCTTCCGGAGGTGCGTGACTCACTCCCGCACATGCGTGCGGGAGCCGCCAGTCACGGCACGGTCGCAGTGGAGGAACGGCACGCAGGCCGTTCCTTCACTGCGCATGTGCCGACATGACGTCCGCACAGCTTCAACACTGCATATCTCTTGAACCGTACAGGTTTCGGAGATATGCAGGGCACCTACAGGTAGGCCTGATCATAGGCTTACCTGTAGGTTAAAGTGGTTGTCACAAGTTGACAACCACTTTAATGTCTACTGAAGCAGAGCATGATCCCCTCCCTTCGGAGACTGGGCAACAGGGCAGTATTCCAACATAACGACCCCAATCATATCTCTAAGACCTAAACCCTATTGAGCATCAGTGGGGCTTCCTCAAAAGGAAGGTTGAGGAGCGCAAGGTCTCTACATCCACCAGCTCCGTGATGTCATGGAGTAAAAGAGGAAACCAGTGGCAACCTGTGAAGCTCTGGTGAACTCCATGCCCAAGAGGGTTAAGGCAGTGCTGGAAAATAATGGTGGCCAAACAAAATATTAACACTTTGAGACAAATTTGGACATTTTCACTTAGGGCCGGTTTACACCTAGGCGACTTGAGATCTGACTTGTGTCGCCCCAAGGTCGCTTGACATGAGAAATCCCATTGAAATGAATAGGAGCCGTCTTTAATATACAATACTGAAGTCGTTCCGACTTCAAGGCCACTCCAGAAAAGGTTCCTGTACTACTTCAAGGTGACTTCTATCCGACTTTGTGCCCATAGAATTCAATGGAATGTGCCTCCAAGTCGGATCCCCCATCTATATTGAAGCGACTTTACAGGAAAAAGAAAATAAATTTAAGGCAACCCCCCTACCTCTCCTCAGACTGGCCTAAGGCAAAGTCGCCTGGCATGGAGGTCACTTCAGGTTGCGTTGTAAGTTGCCCAAAGTCGCGTCACATCGCCTAGCAAAGTCACCTGTGAAGTCGGATCGCCTAGGTGTGAACCAGCCCTTATGGGTGTACTCACTTTTGTTGCCAGTGGTTTAGACATTAATGGCTGTGTGTTGAGTCATTTTGAGGGAACAGCAAATTTACACTGTTATACAAGCTGTACACTCACTACTTTACATTGTAGCAAAGTGTAATTTCTTCAGTGTCGTCACATGAAAAGATATAATAAAATATTTACAAAAATGTGAGGGGTGTACTCACTTTTGTGAGATACTGTATATATGCACACAGTTGTGCTCATAAGTTTACATACCCTGGCAGAATTTATGAAGTCTTGGCCATTTTTCAGAGAATATGAATTATAACACAAAAAAGGGATTTTATTAAAACTTAATCTAACTCCTCATGACATGTGGGGTTTATGCTTGTCCTATTAGGAGTTAACTAGGCAGGGAAGAAGCAAGCTGGCCCCTCCCACGGGGGCCGTCCCCCCTTCCAACATAAACCCTCCACCTAGCTTAGCTCATCAGTTCGAAACAAGCCGTACCGAAACAGGAGCGCAGAGGGGTGGGTGATGCGTCTGTCAGTGAGCTCGGAGAAAAGGATTTTATGGTAAGTTTTAATAAAATCCCTTTTTCTCCTACATTCACCAACAGACACAGCTCTTCATGACATGTGGGGATGTCCCAAAGCTGTGTCAAAAAAAGAGGGGTGGGTAAACGACAACAACTGTACCCAGCAGAATCTCTAAGGAGGCGCCAGACGCGCCTACACTGCCACCTGTAAAACTTTGTAGCCGAAAGCAGCATCTGAAGATGAACACATCAATCTTATAAAACTTAGTGAAAGTGTGTACCGAGGCCCAAGTGGCCACCTAGCACACCCGTGAAAGGGGGAACCTTGTCCCGAACAGAATATGCATGGGTCACGATTTGTCTAATCCAAAGGTTGACAGTAGCCGACGAGGCTGCCAAACCCTTGCGTGGACCATCAGTCAGTACAAACAAAGATTTAGACTTCCGAAAGGAAGCTGTACCATCTAGATACACTCGTAAGCCCCTTACTACGTCCAAGGCACGCAACTCAAATTCCTTAGGGTGTGATGGACGTGGGCACAATGAAGGAAGAACAATATCTTTGTTAATGTGGAAGGAAGAAGCCACCTTCGGAAGGAACAAAGGAGAGGGTCGCAAGACCGCCTCGTCCTTGTGCAGGACTAGATAGGGAGACTTGCACGACAGTGCCGCCAACTCAGACACCCGCCTGGCAGATGTGATGGCCACCAAAAATGCCACCTTCTGCGACAGCAGTTGTAAGGAAATCTCCCTGATCTTCTCATATGGCGGTTTCTGAAGCACAGAAAGCACCAAATTCAAATCCCATGGAGCCATTAGAGACCTCACCCGAGGCGCCACATGTCGCACACCTTGTACAAAGGTACGAATCAAGGAGTGCGAAGTCAAGGGTCTTCGAAAAAGAATCGCCAGAGCTGATAACTGGCCCTTGAAAGTTCCAGTTTTTTGTTCAGGCCTTGCTGCAAAAAAGTCAGGACCCTGGACACCACATAAGAGCGAGGGTTATGACCCTCCGCCTCACACCAAGCTATGTAAGCCTTCCAGGTGTACACTTGCGAGCTTTGAGCAAGGTAGGGATCACGGAGTCAGCGATCCCCCTGTCCCTGGGGCTCAATAGCCAGGCCATCAAAGCCAGCGAGGGTAAAGCAGGGTGCAAGATGGGCCCCTGAGACAGTAGATAGTCTTGCAGCGGGAGCCACCAGGGAACGTCCGCCACCATTTGCACCACGTCGGCGTACCTCGTGCGTCGAGGCCAATCCGGAGCCACCAGGATCATTGGAATTCCCTCCGCTACTACCCTGCGTAGCAACCGCGGTAGAAGTTTTATTGGAGGGAAGGCGTACAGAAGACGATAACGGCCCTAGGGGGCCACTAGAGCGTCCGTGGCCACCGCCAACGGATCTCTCGTCCTTGACACAAAGGTCCTCACTTTGTGATTGAACCGAGACGCCATGAGATCCACATCCGGCGTCCCCCATCTGTGGCAAATCTGGCTGAACACCTCTGGATGGAGAGACCACTCTCCCTGATCCAGCGTCTGGCGACTGAGAATGTCCGCCTGTCAGTTTTCCACGCCTGGAATGTAAATGGCGGAGATTGTGGGAACATGAAGTTCCGCCCAACGAAATATCACTGCTGCTTCCGCCGCAGCTGCTGAGCTCTTTGTTCCGCCCTGGTGGTTCACATATGCCACTGCCGTGGCATTGTCCGACTGGACCCGAGTTGGGTGACCTCGCAACCTCACTGTCCACTGATACAGGCATAGCCTGATCGCACTCAGCTCCAGCACATTGATCGGGAGGCGTGCTTCCTGCACAGACCAATGGCCCTGAGCAGATAGTTGCCCCAGGACCCCGCCCCAGACTGAAAGGCTGGCATCCGGGGTGATGATCACCCACTGAAGGGGCAGGAACGACTTCCCGAGTCAGCGCCGAGTCCCGAAGCCACCAGGTAAGAGAGCCCCTGGTCTGGGAGTTCAGGCGGATCAGAAGGTCCAAGGACAGTGGAGACCTGTCCCACTGAGACAGAATTGCTCGCTGGAGAAGACAAGTGAGGCTCTGGGCGTAAGGTACCACCTCGAAGGTTGAAACCATGAGCCCCAGCACACGCATACAGAATCGTAATGAAGATGGTCGGTGTGACAGAAGGATTCGCTCCGCCGACTGCAGCACCAGCAACTTGGCCGGAGGTAGGAACACTTTCGCCTGCTCTGTGTCCAGAATCAGACCCAGATACTCCAGGCGACGGGACGGAGATACTGTCGACTTTTGCTGTGTCACAGAGGTATTTGATACCCTGATATAAAAAGTCAGCTCTCTGCGGCGCATCCATCAGGCGACCGCAGTCCAGATCATTCTGGAGCTCCGCCATAAGCTCAGATAGGTGTTGCGCCGCCATGGCAGACGCCAGGGCCAGTCCTAGAGCCGAGCCTGCTACCAGAAAAAGTGCTTTTAACACCGCCTCTGTCCGCCTATCAGCCGGATCCTTAAAAAAGAGGGGGCCCCCTCCAGTGGAATGGTCGTCGCCTTATTGCAGGTTGATCAACCAGCCGAATTCCTGCAACAAGGCCATGACGATTCTCACATTCTCCTCCAGAGCCGAGGCGGACTCCGCTCTCAGGAGTAGGTCATCGAGGTAAGCTACCACCGCAATGCCTCTCTGCTGCAGTAACGCCAGTACTGGGGCCACCAGTTTGGTGAAAACCCGAGGAGCTGATGCCAGACCGAAGGGGAGTGCCACAAATTAGTAATGGAAGTCCCCCACTGCAAAGCGAAGAAAACGCTGATGCCGTGGACAAATGGGAACATGGAGATACGCGTCCCTGATATCCAAGGACGCCAGGAATTCCCCTTGAAGGAGGGCGGCCACAACCAAGCAAAATCGATTCCATCCGGAATTTCCGCACTTTTACATATTGGTTCAGGGCCATTAGGTCCCGAACTGGCTGGACCCACCCCCTTTTTGGAGACCACAAACAGGTTTGAGTAAAACCCTTGAAACCTCTCCACTGGAGGAACTGGCACGATCACCCCCTGGTCTGAGAGTGTTAGGACAGCCCCTGCGGGAGCCCTAAGTTCAATGGGAAGAACCTGTCTGGGGGTAGAGTGCTGAACTCGATCCTGTAGCCGGTGGACACCACTTCCTGGACCCACCGGTCGGAAATGCGGGCAGTCCACCGGTCTGCGAACCCCAGAAAACGTCCCCCCACCCGAAGCTCGGGTGGTGGCAGCCCATCAGGCCGAGGAGGGCTTGTCCACCGCCTTTTCAGTTTTCCGCTGCCACTGCTGCTTACTGGCCCCTGCAGCGGCCTTTCCAGATCGGGTCCCTTTTCCCGCTGCGCCAGAGGCGCGAAAAAACCTCTTCTGACCCGAGGCAGGAGGACCCTGTCTACAGCGAAACTCACGCCTCCGGGGCTCCGGGAGGAAAGTACTCTTTCCACCCGTGAAATCCTTTATGATCTCATCCAGTTGGGGACCGAAGAGACGGCCACCTTGAAAGGGGAGATCCGCAAGGCCTTTTTTGGACACATGGTCCCCGGACCATGAGCGCAACCAAAGTACCCATCTAAGAATGATGGCAAAAACAGCCATTTTGGACAACATAGGGAGTAGCTTCAGGGCTGTGTCACAGAGGTATTTGATACCCCGATATAAAAAGTCAGCTCTCTGCGGCGCATCCATCAGGCGACCGCAGTCCAGATCATTCTGGAGCTCCGCCATACGCTCAGATAGGTGTTGCGCCGCCATGGCAGATGCCAGGGCCGGTCTTAGAGCCGAGCCTGCTACCAGAAAAAGTGCTTTTAACACCGCCTCTGTCCGATTATCAGCCGGATCCTTAAAAGAGGGGGCCCCCTCCAGTGGAATGGTCGTCGCCTTATTCAGACGAGCTATCGGTGGGTCCACTGCAGGTGACTCCCACTTCTTCAGAAAACTATCCTCAAATGGATAGCGGATGGCAAAACGTTTTTGACAGCGAAAAAGAATGCTGCGGACGCTGCCATTCACGGTAGATCAGATGATCAAAAAAACTGGTCATAGGGGTAAGCCCTAGGGGCCCTGGCGGACCCGCACACATATGCAGACGTCTGCGATTCGATTCGCCATCCTGGCTCAGTCGCAGCGTAGTGCGAATCCCAGCGATAATGGCTGATACCAGCGCTTTTTGGCGTGCAGCTGCCGCCCCCTGGTCCTCCTCTCCTTCCGAGGGGGCCAGTTCACCGTCAGAAAGGTCTACCAGGGTCCCTGTGACCCCCAAAGCTATCTCTGAGTCAGAGTCCTCCTCTGATGAACAAGGGGGAGGAGGGTGCTTCTTAGGGACCTCTGGAGCGACATCCGCCCAGGGAAGAAATTTGCTAAAGTCCGCCCGCAGCTGGTCCAAAAATGCCCCTTGCGCAGATTGCGCTGTTGCTGACTCCTCAGCAGGCACAGCAGGGTACTCTGCCATTGTTTTTCCCCAAATAGCCCTCAGTTAAATGCAGTTAAGAACACCTGATTGAGGCACCCCCACACTGCCGCCCCACAGAACGCCAGGGAAACCCAGGAGGACTGCACCCGCCGCCACCAGCACCCAAAAGGAGAGCCCAGCTATACTTGCTGTTTGCTGCCAGTAATCCTGCAGACCGTCAGAAGAGCTGCGCCACCAGAAAACCACACCGTTCCAAAGCGAAAGTAATAACATTTGCAGCACGTTTTTACAGCTAGCAGGGACTTCAATATGGCCGCCGAGGTCATACACTAGAGGTCGAAACCACCTGCAGGGGAACATGTACTGCCGCAAAATGGCCTCTCTGAGCACTAGACGGAAAGCTCCTTAGGCTTAAAATGTCCGCGACTACGGGAAAATGGTGGTGGTCTACCGCAAAATGGCGGCGGATGGCCGCATGGAGGCCCAGCTCTCCAGAATGTGGAGACGACGATCGGGTGCGGAGACCGCAAGCAGTGGCTACCCAGAAAAGTGTCAAGACACCCGTCGGCCCCCCCTCCACGCCTAAAAAGGGGGGAGGGGGGGCACTCGCCACCCGTTCGCAGACCTTCTGCCCCTGCCTGGGCAGGATGCTGCCGGCCGAAAAGCACCCAAACCGGACCGCAGTCCAGGACCTGGACGCAGGTGGGGTACACCCCCAGGCCGCCCGCACGGAACGGGCACGATGCGGCGGGTCCCCATACCACGGGACTGGCTCGCATCGGTCGGCCGGGCCAGGGAAAGTACAGAGTCCCGAACGACCCTCTATGCCTCGGCCGGCTTCTTGATAGCAGATTTCATGCTTGATGGAAGTGAAAAAAAAAAAAAAAGAAAATAAAGAAATAAAAGAAATAAAAAGAAAGTCTCAATCCGGACCGCAAATCCCCTAAGGGAGCCAGGTCAACTCCTTGCAAACTAGGCATTAAAACTCATGAGCTAAGCTAGGTGGAGGGTTTATGTGGGAAGGGGGGACGGCCCCCGTGGGAGGGGCCAGCTTGCTTCGTCTTTGCCTAGTTAACTCCTAATAGGACAAGCATAAACCCCACATGTCATGAAGAGCTGTGTCTGTCAGTGAACGTAGGAGAAAACATTTCTTTCACTCACGGTTAATGTTTGACAGAAGCCATTTATTATCAATCAACTGTGTTTACTTTTTTTAGAGCATAAGGACAACAGAAATTACCCAAATTACAATGATCAAAAGTTTACATACCCCAGTTCTGAATACCGTGTATTGACCCCTTTAACATCAATGACAACTTGAAGTCTTTTATGGTATTGTGAATGAGGCTCTTTATCTTCTCAGTAAAGCGGTCCATTTCTCTTAGCAAAAAGCATCAAGTTCCTGGAAATTCTTGGGCTGTCTTGCATGAACTGCACGTTTGAGATCTCCCCAGAGTGGCTCAATGATATTGAGGTCAGGAGACTGAGATGGCCACTCCAGAACCTTCACTTTATTCTGCTGTTGCCAATGACAGGCCGACTTGCCGTGTATTTTGGATCATGGTCATGTTGGAATGTCCAAGTATGTCCCATGCACAGCTTCCTGGCTGATGAATGCAAATACTCCTCCAGTATTTTTTGATAACATACTGCATTAATCTTGCCATAAATTTTGACCAAATTTTCTGTGCCTTTGTAGCTCACACATCCCCAAAACATCAGTGATTCACCTCCGTGTTTCACAGTAAGAATGGTGTACCTTTCATCATAGGCCTTGTTGACTCCTCTCCATTTATGGTTGTGACCAAAAAGCTCAATTTTGGTCTCATCACTTCAAATTACTTTGTGCCAGAAGGTTTAAGACTGGTCTCTGTGCTGTTTGGCGTATTGTAAGCGGGATACTTTGTGGCATTTGCATAGTAATGGATTTCTTCTGGTGACTCAATCATGCAGCCCATCTTTCTTCAAGTGCCTCCTTATTGTGCATCTTGAAACAGCCACACCACATGTTTTCAGAGAGTCCTGTATTTCACCTGAAGTTATTTGTTGGCTTTTTATTGCATCCCAAACAATTTTACTGGCAGTTGTGGCTGAAATTTCAATTGGCCTACCTGTCCGTGGTTTGGTTTCAACAGAAGCCCTAATTTTCCACTTCCTGAATAGAGTTTGAACACTGCTAACTGGCATTCTCAATTCCTTGCATATCTTTTTATATCCCTTTCCTGTTTGAGGATGGTTACCTTTAATAGCCATTCAAACCCCTTTGTGTCAACTTGTGTGCATGTTATCAGGCCAAAATCACCAGGGAATGTAAACTTTTGATCGGGGTCATTTGGGTAGTTTCTGTTGTCATTATGATTTAAAAAGAGTAAACACAATTGATTGATAATAAATAGCTTTAGCCAAACACTAACCACGAGTGAAAGAAAAGTTTTTTGTGTTATTCATATTCTCTGAAAAATGCCCAAGAAATCAAATTCTGCCAGGGTATGTAAACTTATGAATGAAAATTATATATATATATATATATATATATATATATATATATATATATATATATATATATATATATATGATAGCCTTGCGAAAGTATTTATATATAT
>BLSH010192056.1:99152-109152 GCA_018402905.1 Glandirana rugosa | reverse complement strand
TAAGAATTGAACAGAAGAGTTTAGCAGTGTACAGGGCCTTGTATGCTTCCCGAGAACTTGCAGCAAATCCAAGACACACTTTAAAGCAGTAATAATAAACCCAAAACCAAAAATGCAATATTGCAGCTTACCAATCCAAAGATGTGGTGGCTGCATTGTTTTGTTTTTTTTGTTTTGTTTTTTATTTTTAACGTTTTCCCTACTTTTCACCTGGTGATCTGACCAGTAACAAATCTCTAGTATTAGCTTGACCCCACTCTGGATGAAGGGCCAGTGTGGCACAGCATTGTTAATCTGGGGGGAGGGTAGAGTTAGATGGACTAGCAGACTTAGATACCCAAATTGAAGCCAAACTCCAGCTCAGACTGCAGTTACAGCAAGTTTTTTTTCTTTTGTGATACATAAATAGCTGATCATTGTAAGCACACCTTGTCAGTTGTAAATGGTTTGTCTCAGCCCTCTGATATATTTAGAGCTTGTTCTGTTTTTTTATTTTTTTTTTTTTAAACACACAACCCTTGCTGGATGGATCACCAGATGAAAATAGAAGAAAGCCTAAAAAAGAAACCAATGCAGCCACCACATCTAAGAATTGGTAAGCTGCTGCTTTATTATCTATATGCATCTCTTTACCTTAGCATTGCAGCAATATAAAATGCTGGCATATGAAAAATGTAAAATCATTCCCTAAGACAACTTGGATGTACTATTGGATCATTGCAGATCAGTGCCGCAGTTCCATTAGACACCAGCATTGTCATAATGCGCTCACCCCCCCCCCCCATTCCCAAATGAAAGGACTGTAGGCAAGGTACTGCGATTGCAGAAAGGGGGGGGGACAGAGAAACAACACCATTACAGGTTTCTAATAAAAAGCAAGCACGGATTGAGACAGCGAGCTGAAGTGCAACCAGAGTTGCACGAGGGGAGGTCAAGTCACACCGGGACTTTGGAGTTTATATAATAAAACAACAAATTTTGAGGAGTGGAAATTGCATTTATTTTTCGACATACCCCCCTGCTACATTTATGCACTTACAGCATCCCAGCTTTTAACTAATGCCTGAAAAGCTTCGGCATAGAAAGATTTGTTAGTACACCTGAACCATCCGAGGACAGCCTGCTTCACTTCATCATCTCTGCTGAAATGCTGACCTCAGAGGAACTTCTTGTGCAATATCAGGATAGGTTATGCGTCAATTATCCAGGATCAGGCGTTCCGCACGCTGATTGTTCACAGGATTGAATGCTATGGGCTGGGAACCAGCAAGGCCGGGATAGTCACAGAAGGACGGAAGGCCATCTTTGAAACGTTTACACCATTCAAAGGTCTTACTTCGGCTGAGTGTCTCATCACCCTACGGTGATTGAACTTGTCTGTAGATATCTGTGTGTTTTACGCCTTCGTTCACAAGAAAGGTCATCCCCACACGCTGTTCCATGCACGCACTAACACTGCTATCTGCCATCTTAACGGTTTCTGGACTGGCCCACGACATGTGCACCACCTATCAGTAATAGGACACATTTACTATTGCGCGTAGTACTGCCATGCTAGCATCCCTTTTTATACTAGTTAAATTAAAAGTCCTGGCTTGACTTAAACGCCCCTCATACTATTCGGGAGTACTAAGAAATCTTCAAACTGTAATGCCCCGTACACGCGATGCGAAAATCGGACGACAGATCGTCCGTTTTTTTGCATGCTAATCTCAGATCGAATCGGAAGAGTGTACTAAAGTCACGAATATTCTCGTACGACAGAATAAAAAATCTGTAGTGATGTCATGTGTTGTAGTGTATTTGTATTGTATTTTCGGACGACAACTGTACTGATTAAATGAAAATCGTACGATCGGGCACCATACGATCAAAATTTTCATGCTTGTCCGATCGAATATTATCTGATGAACTGTCGTGATCGGCTCTTGTAAGCTGTGTACCAACGATCCGATCATACGATCGCATCGTATGCGGTATTTTTCGTCCAATTTTCGGATCGTGTGTACGGGGCATAAGGCTGGGTTTACATAATTTGCGGCTGCAGTTTTCAGTCTAGTGTCCTGTGCTTCAGGGAAAAAATTTGCACCTGAAACTGACCCTTTTCAAAAACGCCTCCTCTCTGTACCCCCCCCTCCACAGCCTCCTCTCTGTACCCCCCTCCTCCACAGCCTTATCTCTGTACCCCCTCCTCCTCCACAGCCTCCTCTCTGTACCCCCTCCTCCTCCACAGCCTCCTCTCTGTACCCCCTCCTCCTCCACATCCTCCTCTCTGAGATTTCTAAATATCGGTATCGGCCAGAGAAAAACCCATATCGGTCGAACTCTAATCTATACTACTAGAAAGCCAACGTAAAGAGTTATGCACCAATAATATTGCAGTAAAAAAGTGTTTGTTAAGCCACTTATATAATAAGTTCCCATCTGCTCTGTATTACAATAAGGAGTTGCCCTGTGTCTGTGTTATAACATATATTTATACTTCTCTGTACAGGCTGTCCCCGGGTTACAAACAAGATAGGGTCTGCAGGTTTGTTCTTAAGTTGAATTTGTTTGTAAGTTGGAACATGTACATTTTTTAAGTGGCTTTTTGGATAGCATAGGGGAGGGTTAAAACCCCTGTAATGTTTGTTTTGCTGTCTATTTTTTCTGTTCAGGAAATGTCACCTCACTTCATGTCCCAATGATAATTGGATTTTGAAAATTTTAGGTTGTTCTGGAAACAAGCCTTGGTGATAAAGCATCAGTGGAGACACATTTTTCCTTTCCTCTCACTTCCTCTTGTCTTCCTCCGTTTGTAAGTAGGAGTCGCTTGTAAATCGGATGTTTGAAACTAGGGGACCGCCTGTATAGATATCACACCTTCTTACTAGGATCAGTTGTCGTTTTTGTGCTTTTTTTCTCTCAGCTCAGAAGTCCTGAGGGTGGGGCTGAGAGCTGCTGCTGACGTTAGCTGGAGAGACAGAGCCGGTATAACACTGACTCGGGTGAACTTCTTCTAATACAGAGGAAATAGGAGCTTTAAGAGTTAATTATGAGAGCAGAAAGGAGAAGCTACTAGAGGAAGAGGGAGGGGGGAGCTGAAGACAGGCACATAGGAGAGCTGGGAGTGACATAGCCTGCATAGAGCTCTCAAGATAAGCTATAGACAAGGGGAGTCAGTAGGGGGGGGGGGGGAGGTCATGACCAGGCATTATCACACAGGTATTTTAGGGGATACAGAGGGATCATTTAAAAAGCAAAAACACCATGCTGTTAATTGCACATTGAAGACACAGGAGCAGCATTTTTTAGGGGGTTAACAAACACTTTAAATTACTGTGCCCCAACTTGGGCTTTAAAACTGGAAAATATTAAAAAGGAGAAGTCTAGTTGAAAGCAAGCTTTACATTGTGTGGAAACCAGTTATACAAGTCTGTGGTGGGGGCTGGTTAGAAAGGCTTAAATGGAAAATAAAGTGCTGTTTCAGCCGATATCTGCAGCTTTTATCAGAGTAAAAATACAGCATTTTGTATGCCGTGCAAATTTTTAAAAAGCATGTTATTTTTACTGTAATTACATATTAGTGCACAAATTTTTTGATGAACCACTGTAGGGCGCTCCCAGTGGATAACTGTAATTAGTCTCCCTTAAAGTGATTTGCAGAGCAGCCCACATCCTCCTCTTCTCAGGTCCCTCTTCTGTACTTCTGGCATCTCCCTGCTGTTCAGTGCCCCCATAGCAAGCAGCTTTCTATGGGAGCAACCGAGCCAAGTCAGAGCCCCGGGCCCACCCCCTCTTTCCGCCATAGAATGCATTAAGATAAAAAAAAAAAACTTCTGGCCTTAACTTCTTTAACTGCAAAGAGTTTGAAAACGCACACGTTGAGTGACCAGTTAGTCATCTAACACGCAGTGTAAGCCAGGAACCTTAGCACTACAAAGAATGCAACAGAGCCCACATATGGAATAAGCAAAAATGCCTGCACTACTCAATATATAGATATATATATATATAGATATAGAGAGAGACACACACACACATATAAAAACACCTTTGTGAATCTACACAGCTCCCTATTTTGAAGTGGAGTTGGCGAGAATTATTTAACACTACACTGAACCTATTCAGTCCACTATAAAACAATACACAGTAGTTTTGAGCAGAGTGCGTTTCTTGCATTTGAGCACTAATGCATTCCAAAGCCCAGAATAAATTAAAGAGGCAGTAAACCATGCTGTAAACCCCAATGGGTTTACTTCCTCTTATTCACCTGCAATATAGAGGCATAATAGGCTAGTATGCATCGCATACTAGTCCATTATGTGCCACTTACCTGCCATTGCCGCCCGCGATGTCTCCACCACAGGGAGCGATCATCTTTGCCCCTCTTCCTTCCAGGGCCGAAAACTCCGGCACTGTGATTGGCTGAGTCGCGTGACATCACTCCGGCGCATGGGAGCCACCAATCGCGGCACGCTGTCAGTGAAGAAATGGCAAGGAGGCCGTTTCTTCACTGGGCATGTGACGAATGATGTCGGCACATGCCAGTATAGCGTATATCTCCTAAACTGTACAGGTTTAGGAGACATACAGAGGGAAGCTACAGGCAAGCTTGATTACAGGCTTACCTGTAGTTTAAAGTGGTTGTCAAGAGTCGACATCCACTTTAATATTCTTGCCATCAGAACGCATTAACACTGAAACCCAAGACCTGCCTAAATGCTTATGCAACAAGCAGCTTTACAGCGTTTTTAAAGCAGCTTTTTTCCTGCCAGGAGTTCTGGCATTTAGAGGGGTCTAGACAAGAGCCTTGTGTGCATGAAATTCACCCTTGCACAGGGCTGCCAGTATTTAATTCAGTTGCAAAGCATCATAAACCTCTTGAAGAGTGCTCTGTGTGGATTTGGCAATGGCTTGTGCAAAAGTGTGACCGTGAATTTTACAAGCTGGAATACATGGCCATATGAAGCAACCACATACATCCAAGCAGCTATCCTAGCCAAAGTAGTCACACTGGTCTATCACTTTTACCATACACAAAAAAAACAGGTGTGAGAGTAGAGGCAATGTCAGTATGTCATGTAAGTAACACTGGGTGGTTGGAAGAAATACATCCGGCTGAGACCTGTTCTGCAATGATCCTGAAAAGCAAAAAACAGGTCTAACTGATGTTAAAGTATAATTAAAGGCAAAACTTTTTGTTTTAGTTTTGGACAGAGACAGAGGTCAGATGGATTAGGTCACTTGTCCTGTTTACCATCATCATTGAAAGTAAAAGAAAATCACAAATTTTGGGTCATCCCCAGAAAAGTAAGAGGGGAAATCCTCCAATGAGCACACTAGTTCCGGTGACCTGGGGGTCCCCAAGATACTACCTTGATTTACTCTCACTTCCTGACTGGCTTTGGGACAGAAAGCGAAGTTTAATCTTCCCAATAGGAAAAAGATGGCAAAATATAAATATATATATATATATATATCCATATTCCTGATATGTGCCTGCTGTATCATGTACTTGTACGAAAAAGTATCCTGTTGACTTTGTATCTCTTCCTTTTGTTGCACCTGATGTAGCGGTGTCACATTCTTTTTATGCTGCTAAATGCAGAGTGACTTTACACTGTCAGGTGCAGCTGTCTCAATGGTATTTGCATACCGCTGAGTACAGATGGATTCAAAACTAGATGCTGTACACATCTGAACATGGGTTTGTTTTAATCACGTGTTCATGAGCCCTTAAGTAAAAGAAAAAAAAAAATAATAATAATCTAACAAATTCCATTTTAACCACTTGACCACTGGGCACTTAAACCCCCTTCCTAACCAGACCAATTTTCAGCTTTCAGTGCTCTCACATTTTGAATGACAATTACTCAGTCATACTACACTGTACCAATATGACATTTTTGTCCTTTTTTCACACAAATAGAGCTTTCTCTTTTGGTGGCATTTAATCACCATTGGGGTGTTTATTTTTTGAGCAATAAATGGAAAAATAAATCGAACATTTTTTGTAAAAAAATGCATTTTTCTTTGTTATAAAATCTTGCAAAATTAGTAATTTTTCTTCATAAATTTTGGCCAAAATTTATACTGCTACAGTGGGGCAAAAAAGTATTCAGTCAGCCACCAATTGTGCAAGTTCTCCCACTTAAAAAGATGAGAGAGGCCTGTAATTTTCATTATATGCACACTTCAACTAAGAGACAGAATGAGAAAAAAAAAAATCCAGAAAATCACATTGTCTGATTTTTAAAGAATTTATTTGCAAATTATGGTGGAAAATAAGTATTTGGTCAATAACAAAAAAGCAAGATTTCTGGCTCTCAGTCCTGTAACTTCTTCTTTAAAGCGGAGTTCCACCCAAAAGTGGAACTTCCGCTGGTTGGATTCCTCCCCCCTCAGGTGTCACATTTGGCTCCTTTCGGGGGGGAGGGGGAAGAGGACACCTGTCTTTAGACAGGTGTCCTTTTCCACACATTCGGGAGCTCTGGCCTGCAGCAGCGGCCGCTGATGTCAGCAGCCCGGCTCCCTCCTCCCTGCTCGCTCTGCTTCTGGCCGCCTGGCCAGTAGCAGAGCACAGCAGAGCCTCGCGCATGCGCGGTAAGGTGCCCGGCGTGAAGCTGTACTGCTTACACGTCCAGGTTCCCTTACCCGCGATGGAGGCGGCTGCACCCGTCCCCCAATCCGAAGATCGGCGGTGGGTGCAGACATCGCTGAACTCCAGGACAGGTAAGTGTCCTATTATTAAAAGTCAGCAGCTACTGTATGTGTAGCTGCTGACTTAATTTTTTTTTTCCTACCTCGGACCTCCGCTTTAAGAGGCTCCTCTGTCCTCCACTCATTATCTGTAATGACACCTGTTTGAGGTTGTGGACAGGTGTCTTTTATACTGATAATGAGTTCAAACAGTCAGACTCCAAACTCCACTATGGCCAAGAACAAAGAGCTGTCAAAGGACACCAGAAACAAAAAATTGTAGACCTGCACCAGGCTGGGAAGACTGAATCTGCACTAGGTAAGCAGCTTGGTGTGAAGAAATCAACTGTGGGAGCAATTATTAGAAAATGGAAGACATACAAGACCACTGATAATCTCCCTCGATCTGGGGCTCCACGCAAGATCTCACCCTTTGGGGTCAAAATGATCACAAGAATGGTGAGCAAAAGTCCCAGAACCCCACAGTGAATGGCCTGCAGAAAGCTGGGACCAACATAACAAAGGCTACCATCAGTAACACACTATGCCGCCAGAGACTCAAATCCTGCAGTGCCAGACGTGTCCCCCTGCTTAAGCGAGTACATGTCCGGGCCCATCTGTAGTTTGCTAAAGAGCATTTGGATGATCCAGAAGAGGATTGAGAGAATGTCATATGGTCAGATGAAACCAAAATAGAACTTTTTGGTAAAAACTCAACTTGTCGTGTTTGGAGAAGAAAGAATGCTGAGTTGCATCCAAAGATCATCATACCTACTGTGAAGCATGGGGGTGGAAGCATCATGCTTTGGGGCAGTTTTTCTGCAAAGGGACCAGGACGACTGATCCGTGCAAAGGAAATAATGAATGGGGCCATGTATCCTGAGATTGAGTAAAAACCTCCTTATATCAGCAAGGGCATTGAGGATGAAACGTGGCTGGGTCTTTCAGCATGACAATGATCTCAAACACACCACCCGGGCAACGAAGGAGTGGCTTCGTCAGAAGCATTTCAAGGTCCTGGCGTGGCCTAGCCAGTCTTCAGATCTCAACCCCATAAAATATCTTTGGAGGGAGTTGAAAATCCGTGTTGCCTAACGACAGCCCCAAAACATCACTGCACTAGAGGAGATCTGCATGGAGGAATGGGCCAAACTACCAGCAACAGTGTGTAAAAACCTTGTGGAGACTTACAGAAAACGTTTGACCTCTGTTATATACCCTTTGTTGGCAGTGACAAAGTATTGAGATGAACTTTTGTTATTAACTAAATACTTATTTAACACGATAATTTGCAAATAAATTCTTTAAAAATCAGACAATGATTTTCTGGATTTTTTTTCTCATTCGGTCTCTCTTAGTTGAAGTGTACGTATGATGAAAATTACAGGCCTCTCTCATCTTTTTAAGTGGGAGAACTTGCACAATTGATGGCTGACTAAATACTTTTTTGCCCCACTGTATACATCTTTGGTAAAAATAACCCAAATTAGTGTATATTATTTGGTCTTTGTGAAAGTTATAGAGTCTACAATCTATGGTGCCAATCACTGAAAATTGATCACACCTGATGTATGGACGGCCCATCTAATTTCTTGAGGCCCTAACAAGACAGAAAAGTACAAATACCCCCCAAATGACCCCTTTTTGGAAAGTAAACAGTCCAACGTATTTAGTAAGAGGCATGGCAAGTTTTTTGAAGTTGTAATTTTTTCCCAGAATTCTTTGCAAAATGAAGATTTTTTTTTCTGTTTTTTTTTTCCACAAAATTGTCATATTAAAACAGGTTATTTCTCACGCCCAGCATATGCATAGCAATACTTACACCCCAAAACACATTCTGCTACTCCTCCTGAGTATGGTGATACCCCATGTGTGAGAGACTTTTACACAGCCTGGCCACATACAGAGGCCTAAGATGCAGGGAGCGCCATCAGGCCTTCTAGGAGCATAAATTACACATATAATTCACAATTTTGGGAGGACGTTATAGAACAATGGATCCACCTTGTGGCCGTGTAATTACATTACACGGTCGGCAAGTGGTTAATGAACACTTTTCCAATTGCTAATGTGGCCCAACCAACCAATATGTGGAATAAGCATACCAAATTGTATATTGCAGGAAATGACAAAGGGACAATAATTTGTAACACATTAAATTTAGGAAAAAAAAGTAAATAAAGCTAGTTACCAATTGCAACCTACAGATACCTTACAGTAGTATCTTGTTCAAAGAGAAGTGTCAGCAAAAAAGAGCTTAGGGGAATATAGCCAATTCTCCCAGCAATTAGGTGAACCGCAAAATCAAGGAAAAGTAATGAACTAAAACAGTTTCTGGTAGCAAAAGCCTGACAGATCTTGATTTTATGATCCATAAACAAATGTCATTGCAGATACAGGCGGTCCCCTAGTTATGAACATCTGACTTATGAACGACTCCTACTTACAAACGGAGGGAGACAACAGGAAGTGAGAGGAAATCTCCCCCTAGGAAGGGAAATTCACTCCTGTAAGAGTTATTATGTGAAAAAGGGGTCTCCACTGATGCTTTGTCACCAAGGTTTGTTTCCACAACAACTCAAAATTTTCAAAATCCAATTATCATTGGGACAGGAAGTGATATGAAATCTTCTGAACAGAAACATAGACAGCAAAACAAACATCACAGGGGTGTTAACCCTTCCCTATGCTATCCAAAAAGCTTAAAAATATTTGTTTTGGCTGAAGCTACACTTAAAAAATGTACCTGTTCCGACTTACAAAAAATTCGACTTATGAACAAACCTACAGTCCCTATCTTGTTTGTAACCCGGGGACCGCCTGTATATACTGAATATCTTTCATGGAGTTAATAAAAACACCCAAAAAAAAAAAAAAAAAAGGAGGAAGAAGAAAGAGCAAATTTAGCAGCCCCAGCTTATTTAACGACTTGAAAGCCAGGCCTTTTGCAGCACTTTTGGTTTGAAAGTTGAAATCAGTATTTTTTGCTCGATTACTACTTATAACCCCCAAACAATATTTTTTTTTCAGCAGAGACCCTAGGGAACTATATATATATATATAGCGCTGAGACCTTACATGTGTGGTGTGAACACCGTTTACATAAGCATGTGTGACCTACATATGCGTTTGCTTCTGCGTTCAAGGAGGGATAGGGGCGCCTTAAAATTGTGTTCATTTTATCACTGTCTTTTTTAACCACATCAATACTGGGCACGAAAACCCCCTTCCTGTCCAAGCCATTTTTCAGCGCTATCACACTTTGAATGACAATTACTCTCTCATGCAACACTGTACCCATATGAAATTTGCGTCCTTT
>BLSH010192056.1:62072-80454 GCA_018402905.1 Glandirana rugosa | reverse complement strand
GTATTGTACGATATGAGATGGTCCGTCTTAATAATTAATGTAAAAAAACCCCCCCCAAATGTAGGTGAAATCGGTGAAGTTGTGGTCCGGATAAAAAACCTGAACCACAAACGTTCAATTTTGGTAAAAACGATATTTTAATGAATTTTGGGGGTTTGTAATATATATATAAAAAAATTGTGGGATCTCTTATTTTACCGCCAACAACGTTTTGAAATACAGTGTGGCATAAACGCGTCGTTAGAATGTTAGGGCAAAAAATTGGTGAACGGCTGGCGGCTAGCCGTAGACTGCCGCTGTTTCACCAAGCAATAGCGTTTTGCGGCAGTATACTGCCGCCGGCGCTATTGCTCGTTACGCGCGCGCGCGCGGGGGACCCGCGCACATGACGTCGCCGTAACCGAAGTCCCTTCTAGTGAGGTGTCGCGCGCGCATTGCTCGTTATCGCGGCCGCCGTCATATGACGGCGTTTTGCGATAACGAACCACTTTGTCGCCGTCAGATGCCGATCGGCGGTCGGCAAGTGGTTAAAAAACGGGATTGTAAGATTGCTGCGCAAATACGGTGTGACATAAAGTTTTGCAACAACCGCCATTTTATTCTCTAGGGTGTTAAAAAAATATATATATAATGTTTGGGGGTTTTAAGTAATTTTATAGCAAAAATGGTTTTAACTTGCAAACACCAAGTCCAAAAAATAGGCCTGGTGTTGAAGTGGCTAAAGTGGATGTAAACCCCCCCCAAAAAAATGTAATTAATAATTCTGCCTGGTAGAGTATAGCATGTTATGTCATCTGTGCCCAGTCTTGCCACAAAGAGTTAATCCAACTGTGAGTAATGAGCTTATCTTTTTTCAGGAAGAGAAAGTCCAACTAACAGGGGAATACACAGCCAATCAGTCCCTTGCTCTGTGAGTGACAAGCAATTTGCTTATCTCCTTCACACAGCAGAGAAAGTTTTAGGCCTCATACACACTGATGTTTTTTGACGCTGGCGTTTTTTTCAGCTCTCCATGTTAGTCAATGGCCCCATAAAAATGCCGACTTTTTTGAGCTGTAGATGGCGTCGGCGTTAGTGAGCTGAAACTAAAACCCATGGCCAGTGCGTTCTGAGGCTGTAACGTTTTGGCGGTTTTTGACACCGACGCCGCAAAACGCCAACTAATACTGTACCGGCGTTTTTTGACGCCGACGTTTTTAGGTTGAAAAATAGCAGAGGTATGATTTTTTTTTAAAAAACGCCTATTGACGCCGACGCTCACTAACGCCGATGCATAACACCGAAAAACTCTGATCTTTTTTCCTTGACGTGGGGCCCAACATTTTGTTTATTTTTTAACCACTTCAATACTATGCACTTAGAACACTTTACTACCAGACCAATTTTCAGTTTTCAGTGCTGTTGCGCTTTGAATGACAATTGCGCGATCGTGCGACGCTGCACCCAAACAGATTTTTTTATCATTTTGTTCCCACAAATAGAGCTTTCTTTTGGTGGTATTTAATCACCCCTGCAGTTTTTATTCTTTGCGCTACAAATAAAAAAAGACCGAAAATTTTGAAAAAAAAAAATTGCTATTTTTGTCACAAAACTTTGTAAATAAGTAAATTTTCTCCATCACTCGTGGGCACTGATGTGGCAGTACTGATTGGCACTGATGAGGCGGCACTAATGAGGTGGCACTGATGATGAGGCACTTATATGCAGCAATGATGAGCACTGTTAGGCGTCACTGATAAGCAGCACTGACGGGTACTTAGAGGTGGCACTGATATACAGCACTGATGGGCACTGCTATGCAGCACTGACGGACACTGCTAAGCGGCACTGATGGGCACTAATAGACAGCACTGATTGGCACTCATAGGCGGCACTGGGCACTGATAGGTGGCACTGATGGGCACTGGTAAGTGGCAATGGTGGGCACTGATATGTGGCACTGGTATGCATTGATAGGGGCACTGGTGGGCATATACACTGATAGGGGGCTCATTCCCTGGTGGTCTAGGGTGGCATCTGAAGGTGGCACTGTGTGCCATCCACACTGGGCACTATGTCACTTACCTGGTGGTCTAGGGGGGTCTCCCTGGTGGTCCAGATCGGCTCCCTGGTGGTCCCTGGTCGGCTCCCTGGTGGTCCTGGGTGGGCACATTCCTGGTGGTCCCTGGGCAGGCTCCCTGGTGGTCTAGGGTGGCGATCCGAGGGAGGGCTGTGCTGATAAATCATCAGCACAACCCTCCCTGTCAGGGATGCAGCCGATCGGCTCTCCACTGATCAGGTCTGCAGACCTGAGTACAGGAAAGCCGATAAAAGGCTTTCCTGTGTTACACTGTGACCAGCCGTGATTGGTCACGGCTGGTCACATGGTAAAGTGCTTCGGATCGAAGCGCTTTACCGAGATCGGTATTGCGTGAGGTCAGACTGACCTCCCACACCACCGATCGCCGCGATGCGCGCCCCCCGGGCGCTCGGCAGCTTGTTATCCTGAGGACGTCATATGACGTCCAGTCAGGATAACTAAGCCACTTCCCTGCCGTCATTTTGCATACGGCGGTCGGGAAGTGGTTAAGAAACATCCGCGTGTATGAGGCCTTACACTCCCCTCTCCCTTCCTCCTCAATCTCTCAGTATAGAGGTGGGTGGGGAGGCTTGTGACATCACAACTCCACCCACCAAGTTCCAGCAAAGAGAGAAACCCACTGATTTCAGAGTTTTACAGAGCTGCAAGTGCTTACAGGAATGACATTTGCAAGGAATGGATACATGCAGGAGGCTTGCATGTAAACATACATTAATACTGTGTCGTTAGTTTATACTGGGTGAGTGGTGGGTTTACATCCACTTTAATTGTAGCAGCATTAATAATACATAGCGCTGTATGTCAGCATTCCTACCTGCTTCATATTGCAGTTATCACTGTATTTCTGTGTTGTGTCGCCCGCGTATGCTCACTACACCTTAATTTTCCGGCAGGCCTCCGCAGTTTCCACCAGAAAAATGCATGGTGTGTGCCGTGGCTGCGTCATTTCCTATTGTTGACGTCAGCCCCGGCATCCCGCGATACTACATTGATGAGAGGAGGGTTGTTGACACCTTGTGACGTGCAACGCCACGGGGTTTCAGCTTTAAAAAATCATAGCAAAAATGAAACAAAAGTAAGAATATACAAATGTATATGTGTGTATGTGTGGGATTACGGACCGGACAACAAAGTGAGGGCGGAAATACACAACAGTAAAAGATGCCCACAATCAAAATGGTGGCAGCAATCAGGTATCCAAAATGCTGAGAAAATTACTATTTTGAACAGTACGAAGGATTTTCAGACATTGTCATTGTAGTTTAGTTGATAACACCATATTCCATTTGACGAAAGTTAAAAGAAGATCGTTTTTGGAGAGGATACAACTGCTTTAAAGGATAAGTACAGCCAAAGCTAGTTTGGCTGGACTTCTCCTGTGAATCACAGAAGTGCAGATCGTTCTGCGCTCCTGTGCCCCATTTTCAGCTGACAGCAAGCTCAAGCCCGCTGTCAGCTGACGTCACAGAGCCGGTCCAGGCTCTGCAAAGATCACTACCATATGTTCAGGATATGCACACATGCCTGGACTGCCATCCAGCTCAGCCTCTCAGTCGCTAAGAGCCTGAGCCAGCTGCTCCCATCCCCTCCACAGCCCAGTGCTTCATTAAGCGCTGGAGGGGCAGAGTAGAGAACGGTGACTGACAGTCACCAGTTTTCTACTCAGTGAGCTCTGAGAACCAAGCGATCGGCTGTGTTTTATTGCTCGATTCTTAGTCTTAGAGCTGGTGGGGGACAGATGCAGCATCAGACTGATGGTAGTTTACTGGCAGAAAGAAGTAATTGCACGCTCTCCCTTTATCTGCTGCCATCAAGGGACTTCTACACAGACATAGCCCTAGCAGAGACCTTTACTATGAAACCATAACAGCCAATGTAAACTTGCCTCCATCCACTAGAGCAGGGGTCTCCAAACTTTTCACTTCAAGGGCCACATTGTAAGTTTTATCCAAATTCACGGGCCAAGAAAAAACAGTTATTTATAAATGAATCTGCAGCAGCAGAATAGAAAAGAGTTTGGCTGGCAGCGGTGCTGGATGGTGCTCCTGTATCCTCTGCCCACACATAAATTCTGGAGTCTCATGCCCTGGGGCCTTTGTTGACACCTTTGTTCCCTTCAGAGTATCCCAAACATCTGTGTCCCCATCAGAGTCTCCCCGGAAATTGGCGTTGAGCCCCCCCCCCATGCACATTTGTGTCCCCATCACAGTCTCCCTGCACACATTTATATGCCCCTCGGAGCCCCCCACTTTCATGAATGTCCCCCTCAGAGCCCCTGATGTATATTTGTGTCCCCCTCAGAGCCCCCCACATACATTTATGTCTCCGCTCATCGCCCTCCACATACATTTGTGTCCCCCTCAGAGCTTCCCATGTACTTTTTTGTCCCCCTCCAGAGCCCCCCCCCCCCTTATGTCCTCCCCTCAGAGCCCCCTCCATGCACATTTGCCTCCCAATCAGAAATCCCCATCAGCTTTAGTGCAGATCTGCTGAACCTCCCAGCTCGGTCCTGCTGTTACACAGGCACCCTGTGCAATAGACATAACCGCAGGACTCCAATGAAGCGCTTCATTGGTTGCTATGCGGTCCTAGCAACTAATAGCACAGTACAGTACCAGGAAGGGAGGGCTTTGTCAGGTTGCAGGACCTTCTCTGTACAGTGCGGGGGAGTGGAGTATGCGGCGAAGGTCCCGCAACCCAACAAAGGTTGAAGAGACAGGTCACTGCAGTGAGTGCGAGGACTCAAGCTGCGGGCCGAAAAAAACATCCTAGTGGGAATTACTTTGGAGACCCCTGCACTAGAGGACTGAGGACACATAGATTGACACAGAGACTATGGAGAAATGTGAAGGATTGTGGGGCATTTAGTTCACTGAAGGGACACAGATATTCCTGCAGGAGGGCTGTAAAACTACAATTCCTAAGACCCCTTTCACACTGGGGCGACCCAAGCGTTCGTGTAAAGCGCCGCTAGTTTAGTGGCGCTTTACCGCTGTTATAGCGTAAAGCGCCGGCGCGCGGCGCCTCCGAAGCAGTTAAGCCAACTTGAAAGAGCTGCCCATTCATTTCAATGGGCAGGGGTGGTGGAGGAGCGGCGTATACACCGCTCCCGCACCGCCCCAAAGATGCTGCTTGCAGGAGTTTTTTTCCTCTCCTGCAAGCGCACCGCCCCAGTGTGAAATGACACACTGACTATTTCCAGCGCTGCAGCGCCTGAAAACCGCCCCAGTGTGAAAGGGCTCTAACAGGCAGACATTCAAGGGGAGAAGCAGCATTAGTTTTCCCAGTTTCTCCTCTTTCTGCGGGAAAACCAGGATTGTACATGCCATAACCCTTCTGTGTGCAGCGCAGGCAGAGAGCGGGACTTCTTTACTTGGAACCAGATGCTATCTTTGTATCACGACCCAGACTGTGTTAAGCCTGCTGATACTACCAGCGAGAGAGAGAAGCCCTGTTGCCAAGCACATGGACTGAAGATCATGTACACAGGACCTATCAGCAGCCTCGGGCCAACCATTCACTGCAGCTGCTAACAGAGAGACAGATTTGCTGTTTAGGAACACTTTCCTACTGCATACAAAAACTCTTAAAGAGACAATACATAAAGCATGCTAATGCAAGGTTCTGGGCCCCATCTATCTGGCCAGCAGAAGGTTTAGAGGAGGTATATTATTCATTACCTACTGGTCCTTTCACTAGTTAGGGTTACCCATAGTAGTAGGTAGGAAAGATGCACCCTTAGACATTTACTATTTACTGCCTGATAAGTAATCTGATCGGTTGTTGCATTGTCACCATTTGATACTGTTTAATTATTTCAGTTGTTTTTTATTTGTTTATAATGCTGAGGTATATTTTCTAAATGTGAACTAACCAAGCATATTTTGTTTTCTGGTAGATTCACCATTGTGCAGGCAGTTCTCTTTCACATTCTCCTGTGGCAATACACTTACTTATAGTTAAACAGCCTGGCATCATTTTCTGGTGGATTTGTATTACTGTCTCTTGAGATATATATATATATATATATATATATATATATATATATATATATAAATACAAAGGTATCTGCAATTATATCCACATCCCAAGCAGGTATGTCAGAGAGTACAGAGTTGTTTGCAGAGTCATGTCACAAAAACAGAGGGCCTGATGCATCAAGTGGTTCCTTTGGGGGTAAGCGCTTCAGGTGTTTCCTTTTTATTCAGTGTCTCCCCGGTGCCACCCCATTGTGTGCTTCTGCTGCTTAGTGCCCCGAAGGAGCTGCTGCCTTTGAGCAATCTGGCATGGTGCTTGGCCAGCATATGCGCAGTAGGGGGTTGCTTGCATTGTCTGGCGAGCACATGTGTGGTAGGGTTCACCTTTCTGAGATGTGGCGCTGTGCCCTGCCAGTATATGGCCAGTAGGGTCCTCTGTCTTTCTGGAATCTAGTGCTGTGCTCAGACAGTGTATATGCACTTAGGGCAACAGGCACTGTGCCAGGCCGGTGCACACGCAGTACTGTGCTTAGGAATCTAAGCATAATACTGTGCATCTTATAGCAATGTGAAACACCATGAGGTCCCTATTGAACATGCAATGGTTGGGCACAGCACTAGATTCCAGCAAGTCATGGGACCCTACTGTCCATACACCAGCCAGGCACAAAACCAGATCTTATAGGGTGAACCCTACTGTGCATTTGCTGGCTGTTATGTAGAATATCCTACATAAATCTGCCTACCCTGGCCAGACTGCACCAGCAGTCCCCTACTGCACATGTTCCTTCTCAGTGAAGCGCTTGTGGCCTCTACTGCACATGCACTGTCTTGGCACAGTGCCACATCCCAGAAATACAGGTGCCCCACCTGTGCATACCCTGGCGGACACAGTTCCAGCATGCCCACCATGATGCACAGGTTGTGCTCCAATGAAAACAAAGTATGCAAAGTTTTATTTCTGCATTTATGCACAATCCATTTCATTTTACACGTGTTTTATGTGCATTCTGCTCTACTACTTTTGAACACAGTGGTGTAAACTAAATTGATTTAAAGAACACTTTTACTGTGTATGCATTATAGAAGTTCTATAGTCGCAGCATACACTTTCAGTTTAAAGTGGTTGTAAAGTCCGCCACCCCCCCCCCCCAAAAAAAAAAAAAACCTGCAAAGCAAAGGCATAATGAGCTAGTATGCAGCGCATACTAGCTCATTATGAAATACTTACCTTGGAACGAAGCTGTTGCAGTGGACTCGGCACACCGCTGTGACCGGCGTCATGCTTCTTCCGAGTCTGCGGCTCTGTCCAATCACAGCTTGGGCTACAGTGCTGTGATTGGCGGAGCCGCTCTGACGTCACTCCCGCGCATGCGCACGGGAGCCGTCATTTACAGCACCTCAACAGAAGAAACGGAACCCTGGGCTACCCCGGGTGCCGATTCTTCAGTGCGCATGTGCCAATGACATTGGCACATGCAGACAGAGGGAGGTTTAGGAGATATTCCTGGGATCTACAGGTAAGCCTTATTGTAGGCTTACCTGTAGTTTAAAGTGGTTGTCATGAGTTGACAACCACGTTAAAGCATCAGCATTGTAATAATAATACAAACAATAGTTATTTTTGACAACCCAATATATGCTTACTTGTACAATCTCCTTTCATGTTGTGAGTTCTGTCTGTCTGCTCACCATCCACAACTTCCTGTATTCCTTGCATGCTTTGCAGCATCTCCTCTACTGTTTACTTTCGCTTTCTGAGGACAACATATCCCATGGTACCTTGCTTTCTGCAACAGTGATTCCTGTACTGACTCAACTTCCTGAAACTTCTCCTCTCAGTACCTCTGCATTTCAGAAGGCAGGTGTCCTATGATTTCTCACGATTAATGAGAAATCTCAACCCGCATCACTGGTGCATCTGCGTCACCAGGATCAGCTGGCCGTCCGATCTGCGCCCCAAGTACAGAAAACTTATAAACACAGTGGCCCCACTGCGTGCATGCAGAGATTGCTGGAGGGGTCCAGAAAAATTATAGCACACACATGCAGGCGGGATTATATCTTCCGATCACCGCCACACTGCTCTTGTGCAAGGTGCAGCTCTATTACTCCCCCCACCTGTGACATTACCCCCCCACCTGTGACATAGTCCCCCACCTGTGACATTATCCCCCACCTGTGACAGTGCCCCCCACCCGTGACATTACACCCCCACCTGTGACATTGCCCCCTCCTCCTGTGACACTGCCTCCCCCCTGTGAAACCGCCTGTAATGATATCACGCGCTGGACACATGAAACGCTGTCAACCATTTTGTTCAGACGACACCATGACAGTTTTAACCTAACAAACACCCAGTGCAGAATACCTCACACACCCCCTCCTCCCTGTTCTGTGTGGAATTCCAAAAAGTCACTTTAAAGAAATTGTTATCTTAGCTACATGAGCCAGGATGTCTGTTTCTGCTAGGCCGCCTATAAAACCTATCGAGCATGGCATCAAAGAGACTCAGAATTTATGAGAGTTGTAAACAGGGACACAGAGAACAGTGACCTCCCAGCGACCCCTACCTCATGCCTAAAACTTCAAGAAATATACCCACAGTTCAAAACTCCAGATAGGAGCGTGACATATGAATAACACGTGTATATTTGTATGCGGGAAGGCATACCAATTTAAACAAACTCAAACATCGAAATATTCACTTATAAGGGAACCCACGGATAGTTTATCCTCTTTCCAGAGTAACAGAAAGCGACAAGGCTGTCATGTTGAGACTTGTTGGAATGCAAAATTCATACTGGACTATGATCAGTTTCAGGAATGCACCTTGTACCTATTGCCAAATATGAATATCGGTACACAAATTGTATACCAGGGAGGGTCATTATTCCATGGTCCGCCCCAGACAGCCCACGGGCCCTCCTTACCCATGTGAGCGGTCAGGGGCCTATGGCCCCACCCCATTGCTTCCAGAGAAAAGGGGAATAGACAGGACAGTCCTCAGTTCTCACCTTGCCATCAAAGAATGAACATCCGAGAACCCATGATATCATCATCGTATCTCTGATTGATCACGGACATTTTAAAAGCAAGCAACCTTCCATTCTGTTTTCCTTTCTTTGCTGCTGTATATTATGTGCCTTATTGCTTTGTAACATAATTTTTCTGTAAATATTTTACTGCATCCAACTTGATCTTTTCATTATTAAACCTTATTTTGAAAAGTGTTAACCTTGTCCCTAAAGCTCTTAATGCAAGCTATCACAAATCTGTTCCTTGAAGAGCGCTACTGTTTAAGATAACTCACCTGAATATTCCTGTCTGTGGTGACAGCGTGTGTTACATGTGGTTATTCTAAAATCATTATTGGTATTGCTAATTGTTGGAGACCTAACACTCTGGGTCAAAGGTTAGTGGTGGCACTGAAAGGGTTAATTGTTTGAATTAGCCCGGTAACAATCGCTCTCAGGTGGCTGGTACTTAGGCGATGGTCCCGCAAGCTGAGAAATCTTTGTGCTGGAAGTGTGGCATTGTTACGTCAGTGACAAGCGTGGTGTGAGATCAGGGGGGGGGGGTCCTCGGTCACCCGTCGGTGTCTGATACACTGCCTCCCACATGTCTCGCTGCTCTCCACCTGTGACACTGCCTCTCACCTGTCCCACTGCCCCCCACCTATGACACAACCTCTCACCTGTGCTGCTGCCCCCCATCTGTGACATTGCCTCTCACCTGTCTCACTGCCCCTACCTGTGCCATGGCCTCTCACCTGTCCCGCTTCCCCCCTTCCATCACACTTCCCCCTCCTGTCCTGCTGCCCCCACCTGTCCCATTGCCCCCCTCCCTTACGCTGTTCCTCTCCTGTGACACTCCCCTTCAGTCTCCCTGCCACCCTCCTTTCCCACTTCCCCCCCACCTGTCCCACTGCTCCCCTCCTGTCCCACTTCCCCTCCTCCTGTGTTGGGGAGATGGGACGGGAAAAGGAGATGGGACTGGAGGCGGAGAACATGGGATGGAGGACATTTGACTGGAGTAGGAGGAGGACATGGGATGGAGGAAATGGGACTGCAGGAGGAGAAGGATGTGGGATGAAGGAGATGGAACTGGAGGAGGAGGACATGGGATGGAGGACATTTGACTGGAGGAGGAGGACATGGATGGAGGAAATGGGACTGCAGGAGGAGGAGGATGTGGGATGGAGTGGAGGAGAGGGAACTGGAGTAGGAGTACATGGGATGCAGGAGGAGGAGGATGTGGGATTGAGGAGATGGGACTGCAGGAGGAGGAGGATGTCGGATGGAGGAGATGGGACTGCAGGAGGAGGTGAACGTGGGATGGAGGAGATGGGACTGCGGGAGGAGGAGAATGTGGGATGGAGGAGATGGGACTGCAGGAGGAGGAGGCGGATGTAGGATGGAGGATATGGAACTAGAGGAGGAGGACATAGAATGGGGGAAATGGGACTGCAGGAGGAGGAGGATGTGGAATGGAGGAAATAGGACTAGAGGAGGAGGGGGAGGAGGATATGGGATGGAGGAGATGGGACTGCAGGAGGAGGAGGCGGATGTTGGATGGAGGAGAGAGAACTAGAGTAGGAGTACATGGGACGTAGGAGATGGGACTGCAGGATGAGACAGCTGTGGGATGGTGGAAATAGGACTAGAGGAGGAGAAGGGGGAGGAGGATGTGGGATAGAGGAGATGGGACTGAAGTAGGAGTACATGGGATGGAGGATATGGGACTGGAGAAGGAGGAGGATGTGGGATGGAGGAGATGGGACTGGAGGAGTAGGAGGACGTGGGATGGAGGAGAGGAAACTGGAGTATGAGTATATGTGATGCAGGAGAAGGAGGAGGCCAGGGATGGAGGAGATGGGACTGGAGGAGGAGGGAGATGTGGGATGGAGGAGATGGGACTGGAGGAGGAGGAGGATGTGGGATGGAGGAGATGGAACTGGAGTAGGAGTATCTGGGATGGAGAAGATGGGACTGCAGGAGGAGGAGGACATTGAATAGAGGAGATGGGACTGCAGGAGGAGGAGGATGCGGGATGGAGGAGATGGAACTGGAGTAGGAGTATGTGGAATGGAGGAGCTGGGACTGCAGGAGGAGGACATGGGATGAAGAAGATGGGACTGCAAGAGGAGGAGGAGGACACGGGATGGCGGAGATGGGACTGGAAAAGGATGTGGGATGGCGGAGATGGGACTGGAGGAGGAGGATGTGGGATGGAAGAGATGGGACTGCAGGAGGAGGAGGACAGGGGACGGAGGAGATGGGATTGAAGGAGGAGGACATGGGATGGAGGAGATGGGACTGGAGGAGGAGGATGTGGGATGGAGGAGATGGGACTGCAGGAGGATGAGGGCATGTGATGGAGGAGATGGGAAAGGGGGATGATGTGGGATGGAGGCGATGGGACTGCAGGAGGAGATGGGACTGGAGGAGGATGAGGGATGGAGGAATCGGAGTAGGAGTACATGGGATGCAGGGGATGGGACTGCAGGAGGAGGAGGACATGGGATGGAAGAAGAGGACATGAGATGGAGGAGGAATAGGATGGAGGGATTCTGCCCTCTCTGTCCTCGTTGTCCCTCTCTGTCCTCATCATACTGCGTCCCTCTCTGTCCTCGTTGTACTACGTTCCTCTCTGTCCTCGGCATTCCTCTCTGTCCCCGGTGTCCCTCTGTCCTCGTCAAACTGCATCCCTCTCTGTCCCCGTCACTCTGCATCCCTCTCTGTCCCTGGCGTCCCTCTCTGTTCTTGTCGTACTACATTCCTCTCTGTCCTTGGCATCCCTCTCTGTCCCCAGTGTTCCTCTGTCCTCATTGTACTGCATCCCTCTCTGTCCCCGGCGCACTGCGTCCCTCTCTGTCCCTGGCGTCCTTCTCTGTCCTCGGTATCTCTCACTGTCCTCGTCGCACTACGTTCCTATCTGTCCTCAGCATCCCTCTCTGTCCCCGGTGTCCCACTGTCCTTATCGTACTGCATCCTCCTCTGTCCCCGTCGCGCTGCGTCCCTCTCTGTCCCTGGCATATGTCTTTGTCCTTGGCATCCCTCTCTGTCCTCGTCATACTGTGTCTCTCTCTCTGTCTCCAGTGTCGCTCTCTGTCCTTGGCATCCCTCTCTGTCCTCATCATACTGCGTCCCTCTCTGTCCTCGTTGTACTACGTTCCTCTCTGTCCTCGGCATCCCTCTCTGTCCCCGGTTTCCCTCTGTCCTCGTCGTACTGCATCCCTCTCTGTCCCCGTCACTCTGCATCCCTCTCTGTCCCTGGCATCCCACTCTGTTCTTGTCGTACTACGTTCCTCTCTGTCCTTGGCATCCCTCTCTGTCCCCAGTGTCCCTCTGTCCTCATCGTACTGCATCCCTCTCTGTCCCCGTCGCACTGCATCCCTCTCTGTCCCTGGTGTCCGTCTTTGTCCTCGGCGTCTCTCACTGTCCTCGTCGCACTACGTCCCTCTCTGTCCTATACGTCCCTCTCTGTCCTCATCATACACTGTCCCTCTCTGTCCCCAGTGTCCCTCTGTCCTCGTCGTACTGCATCCCTCTCTGTCCCTGTTGCTCTGCGTCCCTCTCTGTCCTCCTCATACTGCATCCCTCTCTGTCCATGGTGTCCCTCTGTACTTGTCGCACTGCATCCCTCTCTGTCCCCAGCATCTGTCTTTGTCCTCTGCGTCCTCATCATACTGCGTCCCTCTCTGTCCCTGGGTCCCTCTCTGCCCTCGCTGTACTGCGTCCTTCTCTATCCTCAGCATCCCTCTCTGTCCTCAGTGTCCCGCTGCATTGCTTCCTGCAGAGCTCTGTGTGTGTGTGTGTCTGGGGTGAGGAAAAGAAGGTGCTGGCACAGGTTAGTATAGGAGTAATATTTAGGGAATAATTCTTAATGATTGAAAGAGATTAACTTGTTGTAAAGTTAGGTTGTGTAACCTTTCATTCGTCGTACTGCATCCTTCTCTGTCCCCGTCGCACTGCATCCCTCTCTGTCCCTGGTGTCTCTCTTTCCCCTGTGTCCCTCTCTGTCCTTGGTGTCCTTCTCTGTCCCCAGAGTCCTTCTCTGTCCTCGCCACAGTGCGTCTCTCTCTGTCCTCCACGTCCCTCTCTGTCCCCCGCATCCCTCTCTGTCCTACGCGTCCCTCTGTACTCGTCGTACTCTGTCCCTGCTGTCCCTCTCTGTCCCCAGTGTCCCTCTGTCCTCGTTGTACTGCATCCCTCTCTGTCCCCGTCGATCTGCGTCCCTCTCTGTCCTCGTCCCCAGCGTCCCTCTCTGTCCTCGTCGCACTGCATCCCTCTCTGTTCCCAGCATCTGTCTTTGTCCTCGATGTCCCTCTCCGTCCTCGTCATACTGCGTCCCTCTCTGTCCCTGGGTCCCTCTTTGTCCTCACTGCACTGCGTCACTCTCTATCCTCAGCATTCCTCTCTGTCCTCGGCGTCCCTCTCTGTCCTGGTCGCACTGCATCCTTCTTGGTCTCTGGCATCCCTCCTTGTCCTCGTCACACCGTGTCCCTCTCTGTCCCCGGCGTCCCTCTCTGTCCTCATCAGATGAGTCCTGGTTTTTACCACCCCACTACAGTGGCCAGGGCTGTACACATGTTGCAACAGGAAGAATGGGGCCGCTCTGCAAGCACCCTCAACCTTGTTCAGCACAGCGACCAAGGGGCTAAAGCAGGCGGTGAGGAGGCATTTTATCACCTTTTCGCCACCAGCTTTAACCCCTTGGATCCCACACTAACATGCTGCAACTGCATGCATTACACACAATTGCAGGGTGTTTGCTGGGCAGCCCCATTCACTTGAATGGGTCATGCTTGTCAGGCTACACCTGGTATGTGTGACAAGACATATAATTCCTGCTGCGGCTGCAACATGTGTACACCCCTGGCCAGTGGGTGGATTTGGTGGGATGGCCAGTGGGCCGCCCAGGGGGAATGTTGATTGTCAGACCCAGGGGGACCAGACCTAGATCTGATGCTAGTAACAGGGCAGCCATCAGAAATTTTGGGGCCCCTTACACAGCTTTAGGACTGGGCCTGACTGCCAACATTCCCCAGGGCCCATCTACTGGCCATCCCGCACAGGTCCATTCCATGTCCTCCTCCTTCTCCATCCCATGTCCTCTTGCTCCTCCTGCAATCTCATCTCCACTATCCCATGTACTCCTACTTCAGTCCCATCTCCGCTATCCATCATACTCCCCCAGTCCCCTCCCCTCCATCCCATGTCCTCATACTCCCCCAGTCCCATCTCCTCCATCCCATGTCTTCCTCCACCTGCAGTCCCATCTCCTCCATCTCATATACTCCTACTCCAGTTCCATCTCCTCCATCCCACATCCTCCTCCTCCTGCAGTCCCATCTCCTCCATCCCATGTCCTACTCCTGTCCCATCTCCTCCTTCCCACATCCTCCACCTCCTGCAGTCCCATCTCCTGCATCCCATGTCCTCCTCCTCCTGTTTTCCCATCTCCTCCATCCCACATACTCCTACTCCAGTTCCATCTGCTCCATCCCACATCCTCCTCCTCCTCCAGTCCCATATCCTCTATCCCATGTCCTCCTCCTCCTGTAGTCCTATCTCCACCATCCCACATACTCCTACTCCAGTTCCATCTCCTATATCCCACATCCTCCTTTTCCACCTCCTCCAGTCCCATCTCCTCCATCCCATGTACTCCTCCTCCTGCAGTCCCATCTCCTCCCTCCCATGTACTCCAGTCTTATCTCCTCCCTCCCACATCCTCTTTCTCCTGCAGTCCAATCTCCTGCATCCCATGTACTCCTACTCCAGTTCCCTCTCCTCCATACCACATCCTCCTCCTCCTCCAGTCCCATCTCCTCCATCCCATGTCCTCCACCTCCTCCTGCAGTCCCATCTCCTCCATCCCATGTATTCCTACTCCAGTTTCATCTCCTCCATCCCACATCCTCCTATTCCTCCAGTCCCATCTCCCCCATCCCATATACTCCTACTCCAGTTCCCTCTCCTCCATCCCATGTCTTCCTCCTGCAGTCCCATCTCCTCCATCCCATGTCCTCCTCCGGCAGTCCCATCTCCTCCTTCCCATGTATTCCTACTCCAGTTCCATCTCCTCCATCCCACATCCTCCTACTCCTCCAGTCCCATCTCCTCAATCCCATATACTCCTACTCCAGTTTCTTCTCCTCCATCCCACATCCTCCTCCTCTTCCAGTCCCATCTCCTCCATCCCATGTCTTCCTCCTGCAGTCCCATCTCCTCCACCCCACATCTTCCTCCTCCTCCAGCCCCATCTCCTCCATTCCATTCCATTCCCCCTCCAGTCCCATCTCCTCCATCCCATGTCCTCCTCCTCCTCCTGCTGTCCCATCTCCTCCATCCCATGTCCTCCTCCTTCAGTCAAATGTACTCCATCCCATGTCCTCCTCCTTCAGTCCAATTTCCTCCATCCCACATCCTCCTCCTCTTCCAGTCCCATCTCCTCCATTCCATTCCTCCTCCATCCCATGTACTCCTACTTCAGTTCCATCTCCTCCATCCCACATCCTCCTCCTCCTCCTCTAGTCCTATCTCCTCCATCCCATGTCCTCCTCCTGCAGTCCCATCTCCTCCATCGCATGTCCTCCTCCTCCAGTCAAATGTCCCCCATCCCATGTCCTCCTCCTCCAGTCCCATCTCCTCCATCCCATGCCTCCTCCAGCCCCATCTCCTCCATCACATATGCTCCTACTTCAGTCCCATCTCCTCCATCCCACATCCTCCTCCAATCCTATCTCTTCCATACCACATCCTGCTCCTCCTGCAGTCCCATCTCCTGAATCCAATGTACTCCTATTCCAGTTCCCTCTCCTCCATCCCACGTCCCATCTCCTCCATCCCATGTCCTCCTCCTCCTTCTGCAGTCCCAACTCCTCCATCCCATGCCCTCCTTCTGCAGTCCCATCTCTTCCATCTCACATACTCGTCCCACATCCTCCTCCTCCTGCAGTCCCATCTCCTCCACCCCATGTCCTCCTCCAGTTCCATCTCCTCCTTCCCACATCCTCCTCCTCCTTGTGTTGCGTTTTATATAAAAGATATTATATGAACAAATGATTTATCTATCAGACTAATTTTAACAGATCAGGTTTGTTTGAAGATGCTTCTCACACAAATGCCTTGGTAACACATGCTGTCCTGAAACAATGGGACAGTTGGCAGTTGACAGTTTGACACTTGTCTCTATAGATATTAAAAACAATTATATATTTGTGATGGCAGAGTGCCATCTTGAGGTAGAATTTGGGAATGCATCTCTCATCGAGATGCATTCAGATATTTTTTCTGTTAGTCGGCCGTTAAGGTACACAAACTGAGCTATATAAATGTTGCCAGGCATAAGCTTAGCTCACTTATGCATTAACACCAAAATACTCATCTGTAACAGTAACAAGAATGGTGTCTCCAGAAGAATTGTTGTCAACGGAGATCACAAACACAGTAATTGAAGCTAAGTAACATTTATGTGTATTTCTACTGTTACAGACTATAGTTTGTTTACTAGGTTGTTAATTTGCTATAGAGATCTGTCAGTCTTGATTTGTATTCCTAATATTGTAATAGTTTTGTGTGTACAGCATTTTTGTTCAGTGAAAGCTCATTTATACACTACACAGGTCTGTGCTTCCTTGCTTATACCGCAAAGTAACCTTGCTAGCTAGACGCAAGCGAAACAATTGGGGGCTCGTACCGTGATCTGCTCTCAAGTTCAACTGAAGCAGACCTGTTTTTCTGTGGTGTGTTGTGTAGCTTGCGCTGGGTAAAAATGCTGCATAAAATGTCTAGGAAAAGCAAGGCTGCAGAGGTTTCTGGTGACCAGAAGGAAGTGTGCAGCTTACCAATCTGGGCCAGAGACAATGAGTGGGAGAATCTTGCTAAAGAATTTGTAACGTATGCTTCTCCCTTGAATAGGACTTGGGGTGTTAAAGACTCAGATAATTTTGTAGATGTTAGCCTTATTGGGTTAGAAGTAAAAAAGAGAAGAGTACAATGTCCATAGTGGGTTGGTATTTCTTCATGCTCTCTATACTGAATCATATATCTAAAAGCTGCAGCGCACAGTCCAAAAAGTGTATATATCTGTATGAGTCTGCAACAACAGATGATATAATGATAGAGGTGTAGTAAGATCAGACGTGCAGCCCATCACCCGTGACACCGCCACACACAGCTTCTTACCAGAACGCACCGACCCCCTATTACGGGGGGTCAGTGTGCACCTCCTAATAGATATGAGCGATCCAGCCAGGGGAAAACAGAGGTCCCTCAGGTTCAGCCAAGGAGGACTCGGAGGCTAAACTTCAGATCACCATAACTTGCAGGAGGATCCCATATACACTGTGTGCAGAATTATTAGGCAAATGAGTATTTTGACCACATCATCCTCTTTATGCATGTTGTCTTACTCCAAGCTGTATAGGCTCGAAAGCCTACTACCAATTAAGCATATTAGGTGATGTGCATCTCAGTAATGAGAAGGGGTGTGGTTTAATGACATCAACACCCTATATCAGGTGTGCATAATTATTAGGCAACTTTCTTTCCTTTGGCAAAATGGGTCAAAAGAAGGACTTGACAGGCTCTGAAAAGTCAAAAATAGTGAGATATCTTGCAGAGGGATGCAGCACTCTTAAAATTGCCAAGCTTCTGAAGCGTGATCATCGAACAATCAAGCGTTTAATTCAAAATAGCCAACAGGGTCGCAAGAAGCGTGTGGAAAAACCAAGGCGCAAAATAACTGCCCGTGAACTGAGAAAAGTCAAGCGTACAGCTGCCAAGATGCCACTTGCCACCAGTTTTGCCATATTTCAGAGCTGCAACATCACTGGAGTGCCCAAAAGCACAAAGTGTGCAATACTCAGAGACATGGCCAAGGTAAGAAAGGCTGAAAAACGACCACCACTGAACAAGACACACATGCTGAAACGTCAAGACTGGGCAAAGAAATATCTCAAGACTGATTTTTCTAAGGTTTTATGGACTGATGAAATGAGAGTGAGTCTTGATGGGCCAGATGGATGGGCCCGTGGCTGGATCGGTAAAGGGCAGAGAGCTCCAGTCCGACTCAGACGCCAGCAAAGTGGAGGTGGAGTACTGGTTTGGGCTGCTATCATCAAAGATGAGCTTGTGGGGCCTTTTCGGGTTGAGGATGGAGTCAAGCTCAACTCCCAGTCCTACTGCCAGTTTCTGGAAGACACGTTCTTCAAGCAGTGGTACAGGAAGAAGTCTGCATCCTTCAAGAAAAACATGATTTTCATGCAGGACAATGCTCCATCACACGCGTCCAAGTACTCCACAGCGGGAAATGG
>BLSH010192026.1:21023-33027 GCA_018402905.1 Glandirana rugosa | reverse complement strand
GTACCAATGTGTCATTACTTTGAAATTATGCTCCTGAGTGGAGACATTTAATGTACCCTTGAGGGCTGTGGTGCAGGCTAATTCCCATTGGTCGTCTGATAGTTCTCTATCATGAGGTGTGTCCCATGCTTTTTTGATCGGGATAAGGTAGTCTGGGTCTCCCTTGGAAATGATAGCATAGATAAGTGCAATTAGGTGTCTTTGGGGAGGGCCCATACACAGTTTTTCCAATGCTGTTGAGGGTCTTGAGAAAGAAGGCTTAGTATTAGAACTGTTCAGATAATGCCGGATTTGGAAATACATCCAAAAGGGTAAAGAAGGGATCTCAAGGACCTCAGAGAGGTCTCTAACTGTGCGGAAGTTTCCATCTCGAAAGAAGTGAACTGCTCTGGGATTGATGTTCGAGTGAGAAATTGTAGAGCCTTTTTCAAGTCCTGGGGGGAAGTCTGAATTGTCTATTATCGGGGTCATTGGGCCAGGGAAGGTCAGTAGGTTGTGATTTTTTGATATATCTTTCAGAGTAGATAATAAGGGGGCTATCAGTGGATGATGTTTGGCTTTTTGTGATTTATGTCCTTCTTTAGTCCATGCTAGATTGTGCAGTGGGGTGTCTAGTATAGCGTTTTCTAGGTTAACCCAATCTTTTTGGGGATTATGGATATGGTGGTCAACAAATTTGGTAAGAAGGATTGCCTTGTGGTACTTCTTGAAGTTGGGAAGGCCTATGCTGCCCTTTGATTTTGGGGCTGAGAGTCTCAGGAGATTCAGTCTTGGGGTTTTCTCTTTCCACAAATAGGATCTTATTTTAGTCTGCAAGGACTGGAAGAAGGAGTTTGGTAAGGCTATGGGAATGGTCTGGGCTATGTATAGGAATCTGGGCAAAGTGGTCATTTTTATTGTGGCTGCCCTCCCAAACCATGAAATATTTAGCTTAGTCCAGTCCTCTAGGTCTTTGGTACATCTCTGGAGGAAAGGTAGATAGCTGAGAGATTAAAGGTCTGCTAAATTAGAAGGAAGTCTAATACCTAAATAGGGGATTTCAGTGGAGTGCCATGTAAAGGGCGAGGAGTCTCTACATTCTAGTGCCAGTGGTTCAGGTAGAGTAATATTGAGAGCGTGTGATTTGCTGAAGTTTATCTTAAAGTTGGAAATATCGCCATATCTTTGAAATTCTGTCAGGAGATTGGGGATCGTCAATTTAGGATTTGCTAGAAACAACAGAATATCGTCAGCAAATGCTGCTGTTTTAAAAGATCTATTGTTGATAGTTATTCCCGCAATGTTTGAGTTATTTTGGATGTTCCTAAGGAGGGGTTTGAGGGTGAGAATGAAGATAAGTGGCGAGAGGGGGCAACCCTGTCTGGTACCATTTCGGATGGGGAAGGCGTCCGATAGGCGGCCGTTCACTCTAACTCTGGCTCTGGGATTAGAATATAAGCTCATTATACTTGCCATCATAAATTTCCCCAAGCCCAGGCTGCTGAGGACACCTGCCATGAAGTCCCAGGCCACCCTGTCGAACGCCTTCTCCGCATCCGTGGACAGTAAGAAGCCTCCAGTTTCTGGGACAAAGCCCGCTTGATCTCGGGAAATTAAGGACGGGAGGAGGGGTTGCAGTCTATTTGCCAGGATTTTAGCAAATATTTTTACGTCTGTGTTGAGAAGCGATATAGGGCGATAGTTTTCTGGTTGGGTGTGATCTTTGCCAGGTTTAGGGATTACTGTGATCTGAGCTTCTAATAGGTCACAGGGTGGGGGTGTGGTGCCTCCCAATGAATTAAAGGTTCTGACAAAATGTGTGGCCAGAATATCAGAGGTTTTATAGTATAGGTTGGGGAGTCCGTCGGGGCCTGGGCTCTTTCCTGGTTTCATAGATTTGATGGCCAGGAAAAATTCCTGTGTGGTCAGAGGGCTCTCCAATCCCCTGGCTTCCTCTTCAGATTTGAACTGCTTAGGTAGGCCGCGATAGCTTGTGAGCGTGGCAGTGGATCATCTTTCGAGTTTCTCTTGGAAGGAATATTATATAGTTTGAAGTAGTAGTCCACAAAAGATTTTGTAATGTCTGTAGTATGGACTAGTTTATTTCCTGCCTGGTCATGGAGTAGGGGGACACTAGTTTGTGACCTTTTACCCTGGAGGAGTCTGGCCAGTAGTTTACCGCTTTTGTTAGCTTGTTCATAGAACAGCTTAGTCGTTAAAGTGAATTTTTTCCTAATTTGAGTACCCAGCTCCTCCAGGAGTGCCTTCCTGGCCTGGGCTAGGACCTCGGCAGTTGCAGTGGCAATCAAGCTTTTGTGTGTGGTTTCTAGGTTTCTAATTTGGTTCAGTAGGGTGTTTATCCTTCTTTGTCTTTCCTTCTTCATATATGTGGATAGGGCAATACATTTCCCTCGTGTTGTACATTTGTGGGCAAGCCAGATGTTTAAGTCTGAAACCTTTGGGGTAACGTTAGCTTCAAAGTAATTGTTGAGTTCAGTCCGCAGTTGAAGTTTGTGGGAGTGGTCTGAGAGCAGGAAGGAATTCAGTTTCCACGTTTTCTCAGTAACGTCTGTTTGTGGGAACTTCAAGGTCATTGTAATTGGGTGGTGGTCGGAGATGAAAGCTGGTTCGATAGTGGTCAAGTGTAGGCAATGTAAGTCATTCTGAGTAAGGAAGAGATAGTCTATTCGCGAATATTTTTGGTGAGGGGGAGAGAAATAGGTATAGTCTTTAGTGTTTGGGTACAGAGTCCTCCAAGTATTGTGGAGAGATAATGAATGAAATTGAAGTTTTATCTGCCAGAGGGCCCTATAGGGTATAGAGGAGGAACCTGAGGAAGAGTCAAGATGTGGCTGGAGTGGTACATTCATGTCCCCCCCCCAGCACTATCATTCCTTCAGAGAACGGGATAAGCTGATCAAAAACTTCTCTAACGAAGGACACCTGGTGGCGATTAGGGGCGTAGACATTAGCAAACGTTACTGGCCTGTTGAAAAGGGTTCCCTTAAGGAAAAGAAAACGCCCTGCGGGGTCAGCTAGATGGTCTTTGTACAGGAATGGGACATTGCGAGCTATTAGGGTTGCAACTCCCTTAGTCTTGCTATCATTCGAGGAAGCATGATAAATTGTCGAGAAATGTTTATCTGTAAACTTGGGAATTTTATGACCCTTAAAATGCGTTTCTTGAATAAATGCAATGTGTGGGTGGATTCTATGTATCTCCTTGAGAGTCATGGATCTCTTTTCCGGGACATTTAGACCCCTGGTGTTTAGTGAGAGGACCCTAAGGGTCTAAGAGCTCTTCATTTTGTATTTTTGTTTGTTTGTCGTGTGGACTTATGACTCTGCTGAGGTCTACTGGTCTTTGAGAGGTAAAAAGAAAGGTAGAGGGGGAGGGATAGAAGATAAGAAAAGGGTCGGGGAGGTAAAGAGGAAGGTAGGCAGGGGAGAAGAAGAGGAAGAAAAGAAAAATAAAAGAAACAGGTTGTCACTAGGACGTGTGTGAGGGTGAGTGAGTGCTGGTGCTAGGCTCCAGCTCTCTTTAATCACCTCAAATAGAACAGTCCGGTTGGGCCGGACTTATGGTGGGGTTGGTGGGTTGGCACGGTAGGAGAGAGATGGCACCTTCATAGGGGGGAACATCAAAGGGGTATATCTCTGCATGTCTTATTTTATCTTAGAAGTCTCGGGGTGAATTCTTTCTTATGTGGAAGCCCACTTTTCGGAAACTAGTTATATTAGGAGAACAGGGTCCAGCGGAGGGGAGGAGGCAGCTTAGATTTTGTATTAGAGTCATGGTTTGGCTATATTCTTGGGGGGAATGAAGTATAAGGGGAGGTTATCACCATTACTCTATAAGTTTTGTTTAATCAGGGGATAGGTTAACAATTGTTATAGAGTCCTGGGAACTATTGGTCTCTCCAGTCAGAGAGAAGGGCGTATCAAGGTATGCCTCTGATCCCTCTGCTGGTTGTGTCCCGCTCGAATTTCGCTACTCAGTAACATAAAAAAAGCCCAACGAGAACAGGGCAACAGACAGAAAAAAAAAACATTATTATTTCAACTCTATGAATACAAGTTATCCTCCAGTCAGAGCTGTTGAGAGAAAGGGAGGGGGGGAGCTTCGTCTCCAATCTTGATCTTTGCTATGAGTTCAACATGTATAGATTCTTCCCGAGTCAGCCTAGTGTCTTTCGTTCAATCTACAATGGAACAGCTGGCTCGGGTTAGACAACAACCTGGATTTAGAGTGTTTGGTCTCCCTGTAGGGGGCCGTCGGCTAACTGTGGATCCCCCGCTCCCAGGCTGCCAGCTATGGAGCCCTCCCAATGCTCTGATGGTATTATTGAGTAGGCATTTATATAAGTCTTGTGAAAATGGTGGCAGCAAAACACCACTAAACAGAAAAAGGTAAGTCAAGGCTACATGCGTCCGTAGGTCGACATCTTCATTAGTAGGCTTGTTAGGTTTGGTCTACCAGTGTCTAAAGCTGGCATTCACAAAGAGGTGTTGGAGGTCAAGCCGTCTGCCTTAATGTAGTTATACAGACTTGGATTACTTGTGATTCCTTCTTATTCGAAGACTCTTTTCCAAGGGATTGTCTGTTCTCGGTAATACTTCGGGCTGGGATGGGGAAAGGTTAAGGGTAGAAGAGGGATGGGTGTGCACTGTGAAAATGGTCCTTAGCGATGGGGAAGCTGGTTCTTCTGTGCTCCATATGCTATTCACCTTCTGGTTCCTCTTGGTTCATCGGGGCCATAGCCATGTGCTGGTCCCTCCGATTGCGTCGGTAAGGGGTGGAGTTTTGACGGCGACCCGGAGTGCGCTGCTCAAGTGGAGGAGGAGAGAGTTCTTTCCATGCTTCCGGAACGGCGAACTCCTGGTACCATTCCAGGACAGGTATGGCCGGAAGGCCGATAAACTCAAAGAACTGCGGGAGGTCTACGGGTGTGTGCATGGTGAAGGACCGACCCTGTATTGTAACACAGAGATCGAATGGAAATCTCCATTTGTATATTATGTGATGGTCTCTTAGTGCTGATAGAATGGGCCGTAGTGCCCTCCTGTGGTTCAGGGTGATTTGGGAAAGATCTTGGAAGATTTTGACTTCAGATCCATTAAAGCGAATGTCTTCTTGCTCTCTGGCTCGGACAGCTACTTCCTCTTTTAGCTTATAATCCGTGAAACAGCATATAATGTCTCTAGGGGGGTCACCTTCTCTACCCCTAGGTCTTAGAGCCCTGTGTGCTCATTCGAAGTCCACTGGGGCATCCTGTGCTCTTTCTGCAATGTTGTTCACAAGCGATTGGAGGGCAAGTGGGATCTGGTCGTGTTCCACCGTCTCTGGAATTCCCCTAATCCTTAAGTTCCTCCTGCGACCACGATTATCGAGATCTTCCAGGCGTCTCTGTAATTCTATCATGTGAAGCTGATATTTTGTTCCATGTTGTTTCAGCTCTTTTATATCCTCATCATGGCGACCTGCTGCACGCTCCACTTCCTCCAGTCTGTCCGAGACCCCCCGCAGTTCATCCTTCAGTTCATGTACTGCATCGTTTAGGGCTCCTTTAATATCTGAGGCAATGTGCTGAAGGTCCATCATCTTAGGAACTTGTTGTAGCAGGTCGAGCAGCATTTCTTGGTCTACTTGTGTTTTCCTGCTAGGTGTCCCCTCCGCTTGCTTCTTCGCCATATCTGCTGGTTTATGGGCTAGGCGGGAAGACGAGGACTCGTGTGCTGTAGAAGGCTGAGATCAAAACAGTTCTGGGAGATTTCGCCCCTGTTGTGAGTGTGGGGTGTGTGCAAAGGGCAGTTGGCGCCCGATTTTGCCCATCCCCTCCGAAACTTCACTGTAAGGCTTTGTGTTCCCCCTGCGGTGCCAAAGCTCCTCTTTTCAGGCGGCCATCTCGGCTGTGTACTGGGCCACGTCCCCTGAGTTCTTTGTTTGAGACAGTAGCCCCAAGCAGTTGTTGCGGTGCTTGGAGCTGGTCAAAGCAGCGAGGGTATTCAAAGATGTCCACTGTACTGAGAGGGATTTGCCCCCTTTTTTTCCTTTCCCTTTCCACTCCTCCTTTTTGTTGATAATCCAGAGCTCCCAGAAACAGAAGCAGGGAGTGCTGAGTAGATTGTCTGGGTGCTTGTCTCTGCAGCAGCCCCGGGGGCCCTCAAGGTAGTCTGCACGGGCTGTGTGGTTGGGTGGCAGGTGTAGCAAGATGGCTGTCCCTGAGGTAGAGCTGCAAGGGTCTTTTGTGCTGTCACAGAGGGAGTAGGGTGCGGTGTATCGGAATGGCCGTTTTGGTCTGCTTAGGTGATGGAGCATAAACTATGGGTGTACCAAGATGGCCGCTTCTGTGTCTTATGTGAGGAGTTGGAGAGTTTGGGTGGACCAAGATGGCCACCGTTTAGGCCTTGAGGGCCTTATCACAGACTCTGCACCTCCTAATGGACTCTGGATACCGCACTGTTTATGGGTGGCCGTTGGGGATGTAGTCCAGCAGACTCCTAGAGCCCCAGGGGGTGGATGGGCCGGAGATCGGATGGAATTCAGTCCGCGGCTGGCGGCCGTTACTAGGCCTCAGATTGCCGCTGCAAGGCTGCGGGTTCAGCGTTATTTTCCCAGGTATGGAGGGGTTTGATGGGTCCCCCCTGGATGCGTGGTGGTGTCTGGGGAGATAGGTGGGTAGCGTGTGGGCCGTAGGAGACGTGGCCCGTGTCCCCGCGGCTAGGCCTCAAAAGCTGGGGGCTAAATTTTTGCGTTGCGGATCGGAGCCTCCGATCCGCGGAAGAATGGCCTTGTTGCGAAGGGTAGGGGACGGGGAGGCTGGTGGTGGTGGAAAAGCCTCTTACCCGGGTCCCAGGCTGTCGGATGCGGGCGGATTAGCCTTGATGTTCGGAGCTCCGCTTTCTGGCGTCTGCTCCCGTCCACGTCCAAACCACGCCCCCTTTTTTTACATTTTAAACAGAGAGGGTGCAGACTGAAGGCTGCCATGGACTAGGTAATTGAGAGATAAGAGAATTTTAGAAAAATAGCTGGAAAAATGGACTTTGTAGGCACCACTGGTAAAAAAAAATATACATTTTATTAAACACACCACAAAAATATAAAAACAGAGTTTAAAAAACAGTAATTGAGAAAACACATAATAATCAAAAATATGTCTCCAAGACAGCCGTTTACATTAGGGTGTACTGGTGACAACCCCAAGTATTATCATGACGGCTAGTTACAAAGTATGAATTACATGAAGCTCGACATGTTTCGCAGGGAACCGCTTCTTCGGGAGCTTATATATCATTTCTAGATGAAAATGGAGAAACATTCATTAAGTATATATACATAGATATAATTCCATAGATCATACATTAGGATATACAGTATCTCACAAAAGTGAGTACACCCCTTACATTTTTCTAAATATTTTATTATATCTTTTCATGCAACAACACTGAAGAAATTAAACTTTGCTACAATGTAAAGTAGTGAGTGTACAGCTTTTATAACAGTGTCAATTTTCTGTTCCCTCAAAATAACTCAACACACAGCCATTAATGTCTAAACTGCTGGCAACAAAAGTGAGTACACCCCTAAGTGAAAATGTCCAAATTGGGCCCAAAGTGTCAATATTTTGTGTGGCCACCATTATTTTCCAGCACTGCCTTAACCCTCTTGGGCATGGAGTTCACCAGGGCTTCACAGGTTGCCACTGGAGTCCTCTTTCACTCCTCCATGATGACATCACGGAGCTGGTGGATGTTAGAGATCTTGTGCTCCTCCACCTTCAGTTTGAGGATGCCCCACAGATGCATGGTTCCCTCAATGAACAGTGCCAGCAGCACACATGCAGCCCCAGACCATGACAATCCCACCACCATGCTTGACTGTAGGCAAGACACACTTGTCTTTGTACTCCTCATCTGGTTGCTGCCACACACGCTTGACACCATCTGAACCAAATAAGTTTATTTTGGTCTCATCAGATCACAGGGCATGGTTCCAGTAATCCATGTCCTTAGTCTGCTTGTCTTCAGCAAACTGTGGGCTTTCTTGTGCATCATCTTTCGAAGAGGCTTCCTTCTGGGATGACAGCCATGCAGATCAATTTGATGCAGTGTGTTGCGTATGGTCTGAGCACTGACAGGCTGACCCCCCACCCCTTCAACCTCTGCAGCAGTGTTGGCAGCACTCATACGTTTATCTCCCAAAGACAACCTCTGTATATGACGCTGAGCATGAGCACTCAACTTCTTTGGTCGACCACAGCGAGGCCTGTTCTGAGAGGAACCTCTCCTGTTAAACCGCTGTATGGTCTTGACCATTGTGCTGCAGCTCAGTTTCAGGGCCTTGGTAAACTTCTTATAGCCTAGGTCATCTTTATGTAGAGCAACAATTTTTTTTTTCAAATCCTCAGAAAGTTCTTTGCCATGAGGTGCCATGTTGAACTTCCAATGACCATAATGAGAGAGTGAGATCAATAACACCAAATTTAACACACCTGCTCCCTGTTTACACCTGACACCTTGTAACACGAATCAGTCACCTGACACCAGGGAGGGAAAATGGCTAATTGGGCCCAATTTTAACATTTTCACTTAGGGGTGTACTCACTTTTGTTGCCAGCGGTTTAGACATTCATGGCTGTGTGTTGAGTAATTTTGAGGGCACAGCAAATTTACACTGTTATACAAGCTTTATGCTCATTATTTTACATTGTAGCGAAGTGTCATTTCTTCAGTGTTGTCACATGAAAAGATATAATACAATATTTACAAATATGTGAGGGGTGTACTCACTTTTGTGAGATACTGTATATACTTATTCACCAGTGTGATGTAAACATATAACAAACAGCGTGTCTATCAACCGGCACCCCACCCATCCACATGCAATTGAGCTATGGGCGGATCAAGTTATAGAGATTTGATCATAAGAAATGCAGCATTAGCCAGTAATGCACTTTAACCAGTTCCCGACTGTGCACTGTCTATTTACGGCGACAGTGTGGATGTGTCTCGCGAATCGCCGTAAATAGGTGGTGATTCACGCATGTGCAGCTAGGGGATGAGAGAGCGCCACCGGCGGCGCGCTCTCATGCCCGGCGCACTCTGGAGGAGTGAGCCTGTGGCTCGGGCGGACCTGATGTCCGCCGGCGAGCCACGATGAGCTGCCAGAGGCAAAGAATGGGGAACCACCAATGTAAACAAGGTGGTTCCCCATTCTGACAGGTGGCATATAAGAGATCTACTGATTACTGTCACTGGGATCAGTTAGATCGCTTATGCCCATAGCAGCCCAGCCCCCTCACAGTTAGAACAGGCCTAGGGAACACAGTTAACCCCTTCCCTGCCCCTGCAGGTTAATCCCTTCACTGCCAATGACATTTATACAGTAATCAGTGGATATTTAAGTTTCTAATCGCTGTATAAATGTCATTGGTCCCAAAAACATGTCAAAAATATCCGCCATGTCCACCCCAATATCAAAGTCCCGATAAAAATCGCAGATCGCCGTCCTTTCTAGTAAAAAATAAAAAATAAATAAAAACCCCAGAAATTAATTATCATCCATAAACAAAGCAACTTTTACAAACCAATCAATAAACGCAGATTGTGATTTTTTTTTTTTTTACTTTGAAAGATTTTTATTTTTCAAAGACATTCAAATACAGGTAATAGCAGTAATCCATGTGAATACATATAACATTGCAGTAACGGGTTACATGGTATAAGGCATTGCTTAAGTGTAGCGGAGAATACAGGTAACCAAAAGAAAAGAATAGAGAGAATGAGGAATCAAGACAATGGTGCAAGTATGAGAGTCAAAGAGGGGTCAGGGCCCACCGCCCAGCGAAGCCGGTGCCGTGCACCCGAACCCCTCCACACAAAGATTGTACTCATCCAGTTAGGAATACAGATCAAGTTCAGGGTAGCCTACGTCAATATGCCACGTAGCTCCAAGCAATGTGTTGCTCATGAAGGCAGGGTGCACTTTGGATGCTTTAGCCATAAGCTCCATCTCTTCAGGAAGAGGGGGACCTGGAGATGAGCTTTAGCAAACATGTATTCCATGAGGCTTTGGTTATTTAAAGAGGAAAGGATGTCCGAGATAGAAGGAGGTTCCAATGCTCTCCATTTCTTTGCTATTGAGAGTCTGGTGGCAATGAGCATGTGTGTCAATAGCGCGTGAGTGGATGAGGGCCATAACTCTAGATCCATCCCTAACAGAATAAGTTGTGGAGAGAGGATTATAGGCCTGTTGAACATGTCAAAGACTAGTTTTCCGATCCCCAGCCATAGGGGGTGCAGTTTAGGGCATGACCACCAGATGTGTAGAGCTGACCCTGCTTGACCACAACCCCTCCAACATTTGTGGTCCACTGATGGATAGATCTTGGCAAGTTTCGTAGGCGTTAGGTACCAGTTGTGAAATATTTTTTGTACCCCCTCCCAATGGGTAAGACATTTGGAGTATTGCAGAGGACGTTTAAGTGCTTGGAGCCATTGCTGTGTGGTGTATGTGCAGTGCAGTAGTTTCTCCCACTTGAGCATGCTCTCGGATTTGTTGGACACTTGAGGATTGGTTAGGAGTTTATAGAAGTAGGAAATGCCCTTTTGCTGGATACTTGAGTTGATATAAAATCGCAATGCATGCCAGAGAAGAAGATCGTTCGACCACGTGACTTTAGAGAGTACAGATCGGATTCTGAGATATTTGAAAAATTCGTTGGCAGATAACTGGAGTTGTTCTTGAAGTTTTTGAAAGGGTAGGAGTTCCGTCTTCTTGTATAGGTGGGCTAACCGTGTTGCTCCTGCTGAATACCAATTGTGTAGGGATATGTCCGGAATTACAGCTTGTATGACTTGTAGAGGTAGTTCCTCCATCACATTGTGTGATATACCACCTGAAGCTTGCAAAACTGCATGCCACGTTCTGAGTGTGGCATTGACTGTGTCTAGAAAGTTGTATTGTTTGTAGTTTCGTAATAAAAGTGTGGAAAGAGTCACCTGCGGAGTATTTGCTAGGGCTGCTTGCTCTATCTGCAGCCAGGGAAACGTAGTAACCGGGTTCCACCAACTTTTTGCCTGTTCCAGAAGGTTTGCGTTGTAGTAGACTGCAATATTGGGTGCACCCATTCCACCACGTGCTGTTGGAGTGCATAAGGTTGCTTTTTTCAATCTAGGATGTTTGCCAGACCATATAAACGATGACACAATCGCTTGCAATTTAGCAATCTGGGAGCGTTGAAAGGATATAGGCAAAGATCGGAAACTATAGAGGATGTGTGGTAATAAGAACATTTTGGAGAGTGCAATGCGTCCTGCCCAGGAGGCTTGTACATTCTTCAAGTCTTGAGTAACCTTTAGTAGTTTGCTTATCAGTTGCATAAAGTTTAGCGTGAGCAGCTGGGAAAAAGGAGAAGTTAGAGAAATACCCAGATAAGGAAGAGTTGAGTTCGGAGCCCAGGAAAAGGATGTGATATCATTAATGCTTTGTTTATGAGTATTGTCTAGGTTAACACCCAACATGGCGGACTTTGAGAAATTGATTTTATATAGTGACGCTTTACTAAACAAGTCTAGAGTTTGATTCAATTGCGGGAGTGAAAGTTGTGGTTCAGTGATGGAGATGATCACATCATCTGCGTAAAGGCCGATTTTGTGATCATACTGATCAATGGAGATACCCCGTATCAGGGGATTTGTTATGAGTATTTGTTTCGTAATTACTATAGTGTAGGAAAAGGACCCGAGGCTTGAGTTGAGAAGGAATAGACCCATAAAGAGATTGAAGAGGAAAAAGGGTCGACGAGTGCGATTTGAAATACGTTGACTATTCGTTTGATGATTTCCAATGAGTTCTGAACTTCTTACATGTTCGGAGGACCCGTCCTGCGTAACGTGAGAGGTTTTACAAGAATAATGGTGTGTAGGAGATATCAAAGGCTAGAAACGGATATAGGAAAGTTGCGAGGGTCTAACGATTTAACGTTCGCTAACACAGTAGCAAATATACCAGACCGTTTGTAGG
>BLSH010192026.1:0-20849 GCA_018402905.1 Glandirana rugosa | reverse complement strand
ATTGCTAAATCCATCTGGCCCTGGGGCCTTATGAAGTGGCAAGGAGGCTATTGCCGATTGAATTTCTAATTTGGAGAAGGGTTTAGAAATGTTCTCTAGTTGTTCAGGTGTAATGGAAGGTAAATGTACAGACTCTAGGAAGTGGGAGATATCATCTGGTTTAGGGGCTGCACTTTCCCCTGATGCTGCTATATTATATAATTTAGTATAGTATTGACTGAAATGGTTAGCTATGTCTTTAGGATTAGTCAGGCGAGTTTTCTCCCGTGACAAAAGGAAGGGGATCTTTGCAATGATTAAGTGTTTCTTAAGTTGTTTAGCTAGACACTCTCCAGGTTTGTTGTGGTGGGCATAGAATTTGAGTTGAAGCCTTTTCAAGGCCATGTTGAAATTGGAGTGTAAGTGTTCGCTCAAAGCTTTCCTGATATTGTTCAGGTCAGTTCCTAGAGCGGAGCTAGGGTGTGCTTTATGTGCCTTTTCAAGACTTCGGATTTGGTCTAATAACTTAAAGGTGGTAGCATTACGCTTTCTCTTTTCCCGGGCACCGAACTTGATGAGGAGACCTCTCATAACCGCTTTATGAGCATTCCAACATACAAACGGGCTTGTGACAGAGCTAGCATTAATTTGGAAAAACTCAGTTATGGCTGCTTCAATATGTTTCTGGTAGGTTGGATTCGTCAAGAGTGAAGTATTAAGTCTCCACCGCTTCCCCGTCGGCATGTGATCCGGTGGGAACACTTTGATGGAGACTGGGGCATGGTCAGACCATGTAATATTGCCAATTGAGGCCTCTTGTACTGATTGAAGTGTTAGTTTATCCACCAGAAACATTTCTATCCGAGAATATGCTTTCTGTGAATGCGAATAGAAGGTGAAATCCTTTTCCGTGTCATGTAAACACCGCCAGGGATCATACAGGTCCTCAGCAGCCAGTAATTTTGACAAGGCATTGGTTTGTTTCCTACTAGGATTGGAAGAATCCAATGTAATGTCCACAATTTGGTTGAAATCCCCACATATAATGAGAGGAAATTGTTGGAAGGGGGTTAATTTGTCCACGACTGTTTGGTGGAACTGTGCCTGTTGAGAGTTTGGGGTGTAAATATTGACCAAGGTCATTATCCGGTCATTAAATTTGGCGTGTAGAATAATAAATCTGCCTAATGGGTCAATGTCAGTGTGTATTAGACTACAGGTCACAGTAGATCGAATAGCAATAAGGACACCAGCTTTTTTCTGTGGTGCGTTTGCTACAACACATTGTGGAAATAGCTTATGACTGCAGGAGGGCGGTTTTGATGCTGCAAAGTGGGTTTCTTGGGCGCAGATAATATCTGCCTTACTTTTAACCGCCTCTTTCCAGAAGACCTGCCTTTTAAAAGGCGAGTTAAGGCCTTTGATGTTTAGGGAAGTAATACTAATAACCATGTTTAAGTGTGGTTAAATCTGAAGAGAAGTTTGAATGTAGAAAATAGAGATCACCTGCTACTCTCCGTATCCAGTGACAACAACAGTTAATATGAAACCACAGAGAACACTAAATTACAGTTTGGCTACCGTAGTTTAGATAAAACAAAATGAAAACAACTGAAATTGCTTCAATTGTACGTTGCAAGAATCTAAAAGAACAAAAATAAGTGTAACCTTAAAGTGCTTAGCACTTTCCAATAACCTGGGGGGAACAACAAGAACCAATACAACACAGTAAGAACAGGTGAGTCCAGAAACTCCAATGGTGAGAGCAAACTCAGCTGAGAAAACATGGTGCTTATGTAAATGCTTCAGAGTTGCTTGCTGTAGCAGGCATGTACCTGTAGGGCGTTAGTGGCTAAAATGGTGGAGCACGACCCGGGGGCCGATAGGAGGATGGTCGTCCTCGTGAGGCTTGTTGGGATCTCTGTTGCTCTGGTCGCAGAGTTGGGGCTGAGATGATACCCCAGTTTAGCAATCTCTTAATGCCATCTTTGGGTGAGACGATAGTAGTAGATTGATTGTGATAGGTCACGATCAATTTCGCTGGGAAGCCCCATTTGTAGGGTATATTTTGTTCTCTGAGGGTGGAGGTGACCTGGGCAAATTCCCTTCGGTTCCTGGCTGTTGCTGCAGAGATATCAGTGTAGAGGGAGATGTTGGTGTATGGACCTGGAATGGTCTTATTTGCACGCGCAGCAGACATTAGTTTTTCCTTCACTTGGTAGAAGTGTATACGAGCTAGGACATCTCTAGGCACCGTGTCTGGAAGATAGCTTGGTTTGGCGATCCCGTGAGCTCTGTCGATAGTCAATTCCGATTGCGTTAACTGCGGAATAAGCTTGAGGCATAATTGTTGGAGATACTGTGTGAGATTGGAGGGCTTCACCGTTTAGGGTATACCCCTGAATTTTATGTTGTTCCGTCTGGAACGATCTTCAAGATCTGCTATTTTGGCTTGTAGGTAGTGAATATCTTCAGCGTGTTGGTGTAGTTCTTCTGAGGTGTTCCGCTGAGCAGAGGTCTGGTCTGCAACTTGCTTTTCCAAAACGTCAGTGCGATCTTCCAAATGGTCCATCTTAGTCTGTAATGTGGAAATTGAGGATCTCAGCTCATTTCTGAGGTTGCGCTGTAAGGAAAGGAGCATCATCTTTAAGGTGTGTTCCGAAGCAGGCTGGTCGCTAGTGGGTAGGTCAGCCAGGGAGTTGCTGGGACACGTGGTGTCTTGCTCAGAGCCCCAGTGTTGTCTCTTAAAAAGTGGCGCCTTGGACGGGGATGGTGCTGGTGATTGCGCTGCCCTTTTGCTTCTATCTGGTGTATCCGCCTGTGGCGGAGGGACAGAGTGTTCCGTGCTGTCCATTTCCTCCGTTTGGACACAAGGATCTGGTATACCCCCTGTTGGTGGCAACAGAACATGGGCTGGTGCTGCAGTTTGACCCTTTTGTGATTGTTGCATGCTTCCTCTAACTGGGAAGAAGTCCGGTATGTGTTGATGCAAACCCTGTTTTTGCTGTTTAGCGTTGGGCATACCCCTTCACACTTGCATATGAGTACTATGCCCTTCAGTACAGGGGTTACGGTGCCAGTGCTTGGTAATCCTTAACTAAATAGCCCCCTGTCTTTGCTTCACTGAAACAGGCAGGACCTCAGGTGCCTTGCAGCCGTCAGGCTACTTACTGACCCCAGAGATGTGCTGTATAAGATCCCAAGGAGAGTTATTACAGTGCACAGAACTGAGTAGTTCCTCCAAATATAGGGGGGCTAAGACTTCCTGTGTGCCTAGCACTGCCAGCGAAGTTGTTGCAGCGAACAATTCAGGACTACCGCTTGATTTAATAGTGCAGAGCTCTTTATAAACCTCTACCAGGCCCTCCACCCAGTCAGAAAGCGAAAGGGCACTTTGTAATGTACTATGAGGAAACGCAGGGACCAAAGTGGCTGTTGCTGCCCTTATGAGGTGAAGCTGGTGAGGGTATTGCCCTTCTTTCCTCTGTGATTCCTAGGAGAAGCTTAATCTTGCAGGTGTGGACATGTGCTTAGGTGCCTGTGTGGTGAATACCTACTCTCACCTGTCCTCCTGGAGTGCGGGGGTTTAGGGATTGGAGCCGAGTGAGTCGGCGGCACTTCCGTGAGGTAAGCCTTGTATTAAATTGAACGCTGATATGATCGTTCGGACTCGGCCACCCGCCGGGCTTAACAGTGCAGAAGATGGTGAGGGATCCCTCCGGGTCAGGAAGCCCCCCTGTCAAGTACCCGCGTTCTGCTCTGGATGAGCCGACAGACCCGCTTCACTGGACACTGCCTATTGATGTCACTGAGTATTGAAGCGGCACTGCCTATTGATGTCACCGAATGAAGCGGCCGTTCGTTCCCGGGCACACACAGGGCTCTTCAATAGAGTTGATAGCTATGAAGTCCTCCACGCTAGGCGACCTCCCCTGTCATATGTCCGCGGCTCTGGATGAACCGATACTGATCACCGCTCCGCAGCTGGATGAGGCAGGCCTCAAAATGGCGGGCGCCACAATCTTGAGGTAAGGCTGCTGTGAGGTATCCACTCTTCCTCCCTGCGTATCCGAGGGAAAAACTGACGGACCACGCTCGGATGATACCTCTGTGAATGAATGTCTCCCTCCAACAATACTGAGGTCGGTCTTGCTATGCCGGCCGCAAGTTTCTCTGGTCACCTCCCAGACAATGCCGCTGATGTCGGTGAAACTTGGCCACCCGCCAATCTCCTCGATAGTGCAGATCCCTACAGGGGTCCCTCCCGAAAATTTGAGGGGATTTCGAATGCTGATAGAAGCGTAGATAAGGTTGCTGGTCTCAGGCTGCACGGAGCTCCGTAATCAGCCGTCCATTACAGTCTGCAGCCGGCCACGCCCCCCCAGATTGTGATTTTTTTTTTACCAAAAATATGAGGAAGAATATAAATCGGCCAAAACCGATGAAAAAAAAGGAAAGAAATTTTGTGTTTTTTGCAAAATTGTCGCTCTTTTTTTGGTTATAGCGGCAATCAGAAATGAGGTGATCAAATACCACCAAAAGAAAGCTCTATTTGTGGGGAAAAAAAGAGCGCAAATTTAATTTGGGTGCAACGTTGCATGACCGTGCAATTGTCAGTTAAAGCGACACAGCGCCGAATCTCAAAAAGTGCTCTGGTCCTAACATGGGAAATCCTTCCGGGGCTGAAGTGGTTAACCAGAATATATAGAAAAAAAGGAAGGAAGAAACAGCTACTTCATCACTGGGGGGTCCCTGCAGTGGTGACCAAGTCATCTGATTGCATATAGGCTCACCTCTAACACCGTTATGTAGGATTAGACCCAGTTAGCTTAGCTCTCCCATAATGTTCAAAAATATATTTGTAGAGGTTTCTCTTTTTTGGCATCCACTCTTTTAATACTAAATAGATGTAACCTTTTGTTTCCTTACTTTCAAACCGCCTAGTAATTACATGTATTTTTCACTCACAATTTTCGTTTCTCTCACTGCTGGACTTTTACATTTTAGGTGAGGGCACCTGAAGCCCATCCATAGTCTCCTGGCATCTCTTCCTGAAAGAAGTGCATGGTGGGTAACCCAAAATGCACGCCTCGATATTGGTCCGCCTTAAATCGTGTAATTTCCTGTCTGGAAATAACACGATTTTACAGTACAGGGAAGCCCACTGACTTCTGGGAAATGATGAATCACATCTCCCAGGAGGACAGGGGAAGCAGGAAGTGAGGAGTAGAGCCTATGACCTAATCGGGGCAGATTACAGAGACCACCTAGCAACAAGCGACTTATATATATATATATATATATATATAGAGTATAACATTTTTTTTTTCCTTCAAAGGTAAGTCTATATAGGCAAAGGACTTGAATGATGTAAAAAAAAAAATTCTGGGTGGAACTCCGCTTTAAATGTATAATCAGTAAGGGCGTAAATATAACCTGCCATATAAACAGTCAAATGAATAACTTCAAACATCATTTGAGCAAGTAGATAGAGCTATGGGGTTATAGATCAGATAATTATTATACAGTTCTTACCTCTAGGTAGTATCTGAGAAGCACATCAGTGTCGCACAGATAACATCATTGATAAGTCGACCATATATAGCGGATAACTCTTTAGTGCTATATAGAAATGTCTATAGACTAATGTCCATTAATAGCATATACTTCTGTGGTTGTATATAAAACACTCTGCAGATAGTACAGATAATACTAGATTTAGTTCCAATTTCACAATATAAGAGAGAAGAGCAAAAATCCCAATACAGGCATAAAAACATACCTAAGGTGTGTAGTACACACCACAAGCCAAACTGCAGGAGCACATATGTAGAGATAGATGCTGCTACCAAGCCAAGCCAAGCTCACAACTGAGCTTTAAATACATAGCCTGGTCAGGTGAGCAACTCACCTCTGACACAGGTGTGTAGGATCAAAACAAAATCAACTTATCTCCCCCACAGTGTTAAGAATATATTTGTATTAGTTTCTCTTAGATGGATAGTCAGGAAGGGCGTAAATGGAATCTACCATATAGACCAGGGGTATGCAATTAGCGGACCTCCACCTGTTGAAAAACTACAAGTCTCATCATGCTTCTGCCTTTGGGTGTCATGCTTTTGGCTGTCAGAGTCTTGCTATGCTTCATGGGACTTGTAGTTCTGCAACATCTGGAGGTCCGCTAATTGCATATCCCTGATATAGACAATCAAATGCATAAATCTAAACACCATTTGAGCAAGTAGGTATATTTATAAAGCTATAGGTCAGATACTAATTATTTCAAGACTCTCACCTCTAGATGGTATCTGAGAAGCATATTAGTGCCGCAAGGATGATATCAAAAATAAATCGACCATATATACTAAGTGTCTACACTTCTGCGGTTGTATATAAGCACTCCGCAGATAATACATATAATACTGATTTAGTTCCAGTTTCAAAATGCAAGACAAAAGATGGAGTCCCAATATAAGCATAAATACATACCTAGGGTGTGTGATAACATGCCACAGGTCAGACCACAGGAGCACATAAGGGAAGAGAGATGCTGCTGCCAAGCTCACAGTTGAGCTTTAAATGCATGCCCCGTTCAGGTGAGCCGCGCCTTGCTTCTGCATCACCTGACCCGGCCAGAGAAAGAGTATGCGTGCACCTTACACTCACTGCACATGCGCAATTCACAGGGAATCGATGACACAGCAGGAGTGCATAAACGAGCATCCCATGGGAACAAGGAAGTGCCCCTCCGGTGGATCCTAGAGGGCATACATCTCATAGATCACAATGGAGGAGCGATCAGGGAGATGACAGCACAGCGCCTGAATGATGGAAAAAGGCAGTGACAAAACTGGGGGCCAGGAGGGTGACCAACCACCCCCCGATACCCAATCGCCGCAGCCTGACTGCACATGCACCTATAATACATGCCTAAAACTGAAAAATTAACAGAAGGCATTATTAAATACATAATAGATAATCTGTGTTAAAACTATATCACCTATAATAATTGTTCAAAATATAACTAGTTGCAGTATTTGTATATTATACTATTGTATTACTGTATTTAATAAGGCCTTCTGTTTGTTTTTCAGTTATAGGCATGCTTAATACATTCTGTATCTACGCGTCTCTGTGATCCAGCATCAACGTTTACATGCTGAGTATTATGGGTGGATGTGCAGCCAGGTAGCCATAGTCCTGTCCCACAGAATCCCCAGTGGAATAGGCTGCGGTGATTGGGTATCGGGGAGGATGGTCCCCCTTCTGCCCTTTTTTTTAAGTGCCTTTTTCCATCATTCAGGCACTGTGCTGTCATCTCCCTGATCCCTCGACCATTGTGATCTATGAGATGTATGCCCTCTTGGATCCACCGGAGAGGGCACTTCCTCGTTTCCATGGGGCGCTCGTTCATGAACTGTGTCATAGATTCCCTGTGAATCACACATTTGTGGTGAGTGTAAGGTGCACACATACCATTTTTCTGGCTGGCTCAGGTGATGCGGAAGCAATGGACCGCTCACCTGACCGGGGCATGCATTTAAAGCTCAGCTGTAAGCTTGGCTTGGCAGCAGCATCTCTCTTCCCTTATGTGTCTGACCTGTAGCATGTTATCACGCATCCTAGGTATGTATTTATGCTTTGAGAGAGTTTACAGTGCGCCTCCTCCCTATGCTATGTGGTTAATAATACATGTTCCTCCTTATTAACTTAAAGTGCTATATAAGCGCTAATATAGTATTGTAATTGTGCAAATATTTCACTTTTTTTACAAAAAAACAATCAATGGTGAGCAAAAATGCTGACAGTAAAAAATATATAGAATTAATGATACAATAATAAATAATGATGCAATATAAATATTTTGAAACCAATAAAATATGTGCCAAAGTGCCAAGAAACTATGAAAAATATATAAGAAAATGATGATGCATTAGAAATGACTGGATGTGATAAAATATATAGAAAGTCCCAATAAAATGCTTCAGTGCTCTAAGTGCTTCTTCAAACTGTGACTTTTGTGATCCACATGCCATCAGCCTGCACTCACCAGATAGGTTGGACTCCTGTCCTGTCTACAGCAGAAGGAGTCTTGCAGGCTTTTAGGTCATTTGTAAGGAGACCTGGACCTTATGTGCGGTGTGGGTGACCTCCCTCCATTCCTGTCCTTGCATTGTGCATAAACTTCCTGGGATCCTTCTTTTGCAGGTGTGGCGCTTATTAATAAAAGATTTTACATGTGTAAAATCTTTAAAACCTTTTATTCAGCTTACAAAATGCTGGTATTGCAGTAAAATCATAAAAACCTAAAAATTTGCCCATACAGTCTCTGGGGACAGTGCATGCCTGAACTCCTCTATATGCTGGGCCGGTATTGACGTTTAGGAGCCTTCAGGTTGACATTTTTAGTCACTTCCTGGTGACATTTTCATAATCAGAAAGCTCCCTTGCGTTCCAGATGCCTTTATAATGTGTCAGCAGTATTCCTACTTCCTGATTGGATGAATGCTAATAGAACAGACCATCAGGAAGTTCATTCCTTATTGGGATGATTGTACTGGTACTAATCCCTTGCCTGTGTGCCTCTCTTTTCTGAATGAAGACATCTTGTGTTTAAATATGACATGGCACTTTATCTGAAATTCCCTCTGCCAATTGGATTGGCTTGACGTGAACCATCCAATAGACTTTCTATTCTTTTGAGCTTATATCTATGTATATTTGGAAAAAAGTGTGTGTGAAAAAATCAAAATAATGAAAATTATAATGAAAATTATAAAAAGGAAAAAATAATATATATAAAAAAATATTAAAATAAAAATAAAAACTAATAAGAATACAATTACATTAAATAAAAATAAAATTATATTAAAAATGAATACCAAAATAAAAAAAAAATGAAAATGAAAAAATGAAAAAAAAAATGAAAAAAAAAAAATTAAAGAATAAAATAAAAAATAAAATAAAATAAAAAATAAGCAACATAATTAAATAAAAATGCAGTGATATGGGGATTGCTACGGTGTTCCCTATTTCTTGTGATGCTACCTGGTGTCAAAATCTATATTAAAAATGATTTAATTACAAACCTCCTTTAAAAATTGGAAATTAAAATTTATGTCAATTTCTATATTCAGGCCTGCTGGCTTCATACTGTTTAGCTCATGGATCCACCATGTTTCATTCTGTGATACCGCCCTGACCATATTCTTACCCTGTAATGGGCTTCTACTTTATCTATGGCACACACCTTTACCAGACTGGGGTCCCTTTTGTGGTGTGTCCTAAAATGTTGCGACAAACTATGATGTTTGAATCTCCTCTTAATATTGTTTAAACATTCCCTAATGCTGTTTTTTAGCTGTCTTGTGGCCCTACCTATATATTGAAGGCCACATGCGCAAGTTATTAGATATGTTACATAAGTACTTTGGCATGTTATCGTATCCCCAGTCTTCTAGGGTGGTCTGGTACATTTTTGGCCAGTTTGTTCTTAAGGTTGGGGCCTTTCTGTATACAAACTTGGGTCTACTTGGTAGGATTCCCTTCAGGTCTGTATCTTGCATTAAAATTGGCCAATGTTCCTTATGATACCTTCAAATTATTTGTGTTGCCTATTGAAATGCGTTATCAATATGATACTCTGTTCCATATAATTTTTTTGTTTATCTTTCAAGAGATCTTCCCTGTTCATTTCCCCTACTTTTTAGCCATTTCCAGTACTTTTCTTTCTGCATATCTTTTGGCTTGGAATCTTTCGATCAGGATCTCCGCCTGTTGCCTATACTCTTCCTTATCCTTACAATTTCTCTGGATTCTTGTAAATTGACCTGTTGTCCAGAGTTACTCAGAGTTGGTGGCCTCCTTTAAAAGGGTGTTTGAGGTTCCCGCACACTCCACTACTGCTGCCAAAAGCCTCATGTCCATCAAGCAGGGTACGAGAACCATTGACAATTATGCCATTGAATTCTGTACTCTGGCAGCAGAGGTTGCTTGAAACAATGGGGTTTTCATGCCTGCTTTTTCTCATGGTCTCTCGGATAACATCAAAGATGAGATAGCAGGCTGAGACATACCTACTGAGCTGGAGAGATTGATCACGTTTGCCATTCTCATTGCCATTCATTGACTCCAGACTCCAAGAGAGACCTTCATTTAAGGAAGCCTCTTACACATTTGGCTCCGAGCTTTGTAGTACCACCTGTGCCTTCCTCACCTCCCATACCTCCTGGTTCTTAGCCTGTCAGTGAAGTAGAACCCATGCAGTTGGGCTTCACATGTCTCTCTGTGGATGAGAGAGCCTTTAGGAGGAGGGAGAGATTGTGCCTTTATTGGCGCAGGCAGGTCACTTTTTGAAGTCTTGCCCTACCCATCCGGGAAACGCCTGCACCTGAGGTTCTGTAGGGGACAGACCTTAGGTGGCGTCGTTATGTCCCCAGTGAGGATAAACCCGTTGTTCTGGTTACCGTTTCTTGGTCTGCATTGTCCATCGAGATACAGGATCTTGTAGACTCTGGGGCTGCAGGCCTGTTCATAGATAGCTCCTTTGTGTCTAAGCACTTGATCCCACTGCAGCTTCAGGCTACCTCACTTGCCATTGAGGCTTTTGATGGGAGACCTCTACAGCCTGCCCAGGTGACTCATGAGAGTGATCCATTGACCATGGCCGTAGGGGCTCTTCAAAATTAGATAATACAATTCCAAGTCATTTCCTCTCTTCATTTTCCGATGGTTATTGGTTATCCTTGGTTACAGAGGCACAAACCCTCTTTTGATTGGCTTTGTGCTGAGGTTCTTTCCTGGTTGCCACAATGTAGTAAGACATGTTTTCAGAAAGTGGCTAAGGTCTTGTGTACCTGTTCACTCTCCTCCCTGCCGGAGGAATACCGCAAATTTAGCGATGTCTTTGATAAAGGTCAAGCTGGTAGTTTGCCTCCACACCAGTCGTATGATTGCGCAATTGACCTTCAACCTGGTGCCATACCTCCTCATGGCTGGGTTTACCCTTTGTCTGTGTTGGAGGATAAAGCAATCAAGGAGTATGTGGCAGACACACTTTCTAGAGGGTACATCCACAAATCCTCATCTCCTGCTGGTGCTGGTTTCTTCTTTGTGAAAAAGAGGAGTGTCAACCTGAGACCTTGTATCAATTGCAGGGGTCTCAATCACTTCATGATTAAGAATGCTTATCCAGTTCCATTGATTACAGAGTTATTTGACCACCTCAAGGGAGCAAGGGTTTTCATAAAGCTTGATCTGAGAAGGGCATACAATTTCGTGAGGATCAAGGAGGGCGATGAGTGGAAAACTGCGTTTAGTACCAGGACAGGCCATTACAAATACTTTGTAATGCTGTTTGGTCTGTGCAATGCTCCTGCAGTTTTTCAGGAGTTCATCAACAATGTCCTCCGAGATATATTGCAGAAATGTGTGGTGGTTTATCTCAACAATATCCTCATATATTCCAAGTCCCTAGAGAGCCACCACACAGATGTCTTCCGTGTGCTTCAGAGGCTGAGAGATAATAACCTGTATTGTAAATTGGAGAAGTGCGAGTTCCATCATGAACAGGTTAAATTCCCGGGTTATGTAATTTCCACTACTGGTTTTTCAATGGACCCAGAGAAGCTATTGACAGTTCCACAGTGGCCCGACCCATGGGTTTACATCCACTACAATGTTTTCTTGGCTTTGCCAATTATTATTGGAAGTTTATTTGTAACTTCTCATCTCTGGTCAAGCCCCTGACTGATATGACCAGAAAGAACAGTAACCCACAGGATTGATCTCCGGAGTCCATTAAGGCCTTTGAAAGTCTCAAGGCTGCCTTTTGCTTCTGCTCCTGTGTTGGCACATCTGGATCCTACGTTACCCTTCATCCTTGAGGTTTATGCATCTGAGACTGGAGTTGATACCCTTCTGTCCCAACTTCCCACCTCTGAGAGCACTATGCATCCTTGTGGCTCCTGTGACATGCAATTGTGAGATTGGGGACAGAGCATTGTTTGTGATTATTTTAGCCCTTAAAGAATGGAGGCATCTTCTCAAGGGTACCACTGTTTCAGTTCTCATTCTCACCTGGTACTAAGAATGTAAGGGCTAATGCATTGTCACAACAGTTTTCCTCCGCTTCCAAGATGGAGTATTTTTCTGTTCCTGTGATACCTCCTGTTCATACCAATCTCACTTCACCTTAGGGTGGCAAGATCCTTGCTGCTCAGATTCATGCTCCTCCTGAGAAACCTTGTGACTGCTGCTTTGTCCCGGAGAGTGTCCATACTGCCGTGCTCCAGACTTATCATTCTCCCAAGGCTGCTGGTCACCCAGGGAAGAATCCACTAATTTGAGCTATTTCCCAACAGTTCTGGTGGCCTAGTCACTGCGCTGATGTAGTCACCATTGTAGCAGCCTGTTCCATGTGTGCTCAGAACAAAACACCACAACATCTTCCAGTAGGTCTTCTACAACCCATACCTACAGGAGAGCGTCTTTGAACCCATCTGTCTATTGATTTTATTGTGGAGTTACCTAACTCTCAGGGTAACACAGTTATCCTTATGGTGGTTGACCGATTCTCAAAGATGTCACATTTTATTCCAATTAAGAAGTTGCCCATGTCCAAGAAACTGCCATACATTTTTACTCGGGTGATCTTTCACTTCCCAAGGTAATCCTCTCAGACAGGGGTAGCCAGTTTGTGTCCAGGGTTTGGCGAGCCTTTTGGCTTGGGAATTCAGCTTTCCACTTCTTCTGCGTATCACCCACAGTCCAATGGGGCCTGTGAGAATGAGAAAACCAGTCCTTGGAATAGTTTTTACGTTGCTGTATTTCTGACCACCATAACAACTTGTCTGACCCGTTACCTTGAGCAGAGTTTGCTCACAATAGTGCCGCTTCCCGATTGTCTCCATTTACGGTGAATTATAGATTCCAACCAGCCATGTTGCCTGACTCATTTGTTCCTCAGAGAATTCCTGCATTGGAGGAGCATATTAGTGATCTTCATTCCACTTGGATACAGGTCCAGGAGTCTTTGCGGCATGCCAATGAGAGGTACAGACACCATGCTGACCACCGACGTCTTCCTGTGCCTTCTTACCAAGTTGAAAAGAGGGACTGGCTGTCTTCTTCCAACCTCCCAACCTCCATACTCTCCGCAAGATCGACCCAGTGGCTTACGCTTTAGACCTGCCTTCTAATATGCAAATTTCTAATGCATTCACTGTCTCCTTGTTAAAACCTTTGGTATGCAACTGCTTCACCACCTTGGTACCATGTCCTCATCCTGTTCAGGTTGAGAACCAAGAGGAGTATGAAATACAGTCTATCATTGACTCCCATAGGTTCCGTGGGCGCATACGGTACCTGGTTCATTGGAAAGAGTAAGAGCATTCTTGGGTCTCATCCTCAGACATACATGCTCCTGTCCTCCTCTGTGCTTTCCATAGACATTTTCTCCTCAAACCTGGTGCCCCCCGAGGGTGGGTCACTGAGGAGGGGATACTGTCAGGGCTGGGCTCAGCTCTCCCTACTCAGAGCAAGCTGCTCAGCTGAGGGTTAATTGCCAGTCTCAGCTTCTACTCTGTCTCACCTGATGACAATATCCTGCCAGCTCTGTCACTATAAAAACTGCCTGGATCAGATTGCAAATGCCTTCACCTTGGTCAACACCTCTGGAGAAATCTCTGCTGTGTTTTTCTGTGAAAGACTTTGCCTGTTTGATGTTCCCTTCTGGTTCCTGGATTCTAGACCCTGCTTGGCTGACTCTCCTCCTGGCTCCTGACCCTGCATACCGTTTGTTTGTCCTCGCTGATCTCTGGACTCCTGTTTCACTAGCTTGCTCTGACTATCCACTCTGGTTACCAAACCCTGGCTATGTTTTGACCATGTTTACTCTGTTTATATAATTTTACCTTTTTATTAAAAAGTGTGATTTCACTGCACTTCTGTCTTGGTCCGATTCATGGTTCCTGACAAAGGGGTGGTGAGGAGTTTATATATGGTGGCTATTCTTTTGGCCAATGTGTTGTGAGAGTCATAATAAAGAAGAAGGTTGCGGGTCATCTGGTTAGGGGAACATTCAATTGATGATAAGGTATGGCAGATGTGGTGATACATATAGAAGTCTTTGTTGGGGATGTTGAATGTCATAGATACATTTTGAAAGTAGTCCATCCCTTGCAGAGTATATAGACATCCAATACTGGGTGCACCACCTTCAATCCAGTGTTGTAGAGATAGGTCTGGAGTAAGCAGCTCTATGGTATTTAGTGGGAGGTACAGTAGAGTTTGCAAAGATAAGCCTGAATTCAATTGCAGGACAGACCGCCATACTCTAAGGTTGGATTGATGGTGGCTAGAAAGGATCTGGAGGGGCAGTAAAGTAGCCAGGAGGCGCATAGTACTTGATGGAGGTCCTGAGAAAGTACTTGTCGCTCAATTTGCTGCCAGGCGGAGGTGGAGTGAGGAGACCACCAGTTTTTAGCTTGTTCCAAGATAACTGCCTTGTAATATGCTTTAACATCTGGAGCTCCCATACCACCTCTCTTGGTTGACAGATATAATGCTGATCTGTTTATCCAAGGTTTTTTGCATTGCAAATAAAGGAGTTCAGAATTCCTTGGAGTTTGGTGAGGTGGCATGTTAAGATGGTGATAGGCAAAGTCCTAAAGAAGTACAGTATGTGAGGTAACAGGAACATTTTTGTCAAGGCTATGTGCCCTGCTCATGAAGCCTGGGTGGCGTGGAGGGCATTGCTGATGTCTCATACAGAGATTCTAAATTAGCAAGTGGGATGAGGGTGAGACCAGTTGGATCCCTAAATAATTGAGGGTTGAAGCTGGTGCCCAGGAAAAATGGGCCAGGTTCGATATTTGTTCCTTATCTGTGCTGGTAAGACATACACCCAGCATAGAGGATTTTGAGTGATTGAGTTTACATAATGAAATTTGCCCAAAATTGTGTAGCATGTTTTACAGAGCGGGGAGAGATTGGATGGGGTCAGAGATAGATATGATAATGTTGTCAGCCTATAACCCTATTTTGTGGGAGGATTCACCAACAAAGATACCAGTTATAAGGGGGTGGGTTCTAATGTTCACTGCTAGTGGTTCTATTACCAATGCAAAAATGAGTGGAGATAGTGGGCATTCCTGTTGGGTTCCGTTAGTTATGGAGAACGGGTCTGACAGGTAGCCCCAAGTCCAAATTCTAGCATTAGGCACCGAGTATAAGCCTGTTATGGCCCGCAGAAGGTTGTCCGTCACTCCAAATTTAAGGAGAACGGCTTCTAAATATCACCAGTGGACTCTATCGAACGCCATCTCTACATCAAGGGAAATGAGTACGGTGCTGCTCAGCCCACTGGACGAGGTCTATGAACCATCTGGTCCCATCTGAGGCTTGGCGGCCTGGGATGAATCCTACTTGGTCCCTGTGTACGAGCAGGGAAATAAATTTATCCATACGAGTCGCTAACATTTTGGCATAAAGTTTCAAGTTTGAGTTAAGAAGAGATATGGGGTGGTAGTTGTCAGGTTCCTCAAAGGATTTATCTGGTTTTTGGATAGTGATAATAACAGCTTCTAAGTATTCTTTGGGGATTTCCCCTGTGGTCAGAAAACTATTCAGGAATTCACAAAGGGGGGGGGGGGCTAATAGATCAACAAATTCTTTATAATATTCGTTGGAATAACCATCTGGGCCTTGAGCTTTATGGAGGGGAAGGGATTTGATGACTGCTGTAAGTTCATCTACTGTAAATGGGCTTGAGAGGTCCCCAAGCTGGGTAGCGGTTAATGAGGGGAGGTTAACTGAGGAGAGAAAGGAGTTTATTAGCTGATCTGTGGGGCCTGGCTCCGTACTGGAGGAGGTCAAATTATACAGTTGTTCATAGAATGTTTTAAACCCCTTAGCTATTTCAAGGGGGTTAGTTAATCTGTTCCCTGAGGGACTCTGCAAGTATGGAATTCTAGTCTGCGCGATTTTATGTTTATATTGGTTGGCTAGAATTTTCCTGGGTTTGTTCCCTTGGGAATACCACGTGAGTCGTAGGCGTTTGACGTAGAAGTCGAATCCTTGTTGGAGATGGGAGCTGAGCTCAGATCTGAGCTCACAGAGTTCGTTGGTGATTTGGGTGGTCGGGGCAAAGTTATTACTGAGGTCAAGAGTGCGAATATGTGTTAGGTACTAGTCAGTAGTTTGGGATCTTTTCCTTTTTCCTGAGCACCAAATTTCAGAAATAGGCCTCTTATAACTACAATCATCTTAAAACTCTGTGAGAGAAGTATACATTAGCCGGGAGAAGCCATATCCCTGTTCTTAGAACATCTGAAAACTGTGTGTGTGTTAGGAAAAGTGCCTTCTGGTGTTTCTGCGGTGGTGCGCGCGCCTGTGCGCGTTCGCGCGCACCCTCGTGCGCCTGAAACGGCGCCCTGGCGTTCCTATTTCAGCCTGCAGAGCCCTTCGGCCGGTGCTGTCCGCTCTACAGCGTTTTGGCTCCTGTGACCCCAGCTTTACCCTGAGAGACTTCGAGACTTCCTGCACCTGTGATCCCGGCTTCCTGTTGACCTGCCTGCTTGCCGCCTGTCCCGACCTTCTGCCTGCCTCCGACCACGCCTCTGCCTGACCCTCTGAACCTTCTGTTGCCCGCACGTTGCCAACCCTGCCTGTACCCGACTATCCGCTTGCCTGAACCACCTGTACTGCACCGCCAGCCCATTACCGACCCAGCCTGTATCACCAACCTTCTACCTGCACGAGCTTCAGTGGACCATCACCTGTCATCAGTGACCAAGTCCAGCCCTCGTGCCCCCCTGTGCTCCAGAGTTCCCTGTCTTCACTACCAGGGGCTCTTGAACCAGGGCCGCAAGGGAGGTTGCCCCCGCATAAGCCAGGCTCAACCATCAGGTACGTGACAGTAGCGGACAGCCACGTCTGAGTCTGCGCCGGGGCCCTCTGTCATGGAGGAAGTGTGTACCCACCTTGCCGGCCTGTCTCAAGCAGTCAAGAGCCTTCAGGATGAGTATGTCCGCCTGGAAAGTCAAGTTCAGGATCTGGCACCAACATCAGCTGATCCCGATCAGGCCTCATCCCGCACTTTAGCGACTCTTCCTATGGAGCCCAAAGTGCCTATGCCCGAGCGGTTTGCGGGGAACCGCCAGAGTTTTCGGGCCTTTCGGACTTCCTGTGAACTTTATTTTTCCCTGCAACCCCGTACCTTCTCTCTGGAGTCAGTCAAGGTAGGCTTCGTGATTTTCCCAGGCCTGGGCTCACCGGTTGTTGGAGCAGAAAGACCCGGAGACCTCAACACTGGAGCGCTTTTTCCAAGCTATGTCTCTTCTACACGAGGATCCCCACCTGGCTGCATCCGCGGAGTCCGTGCTTCACACGCTCCAGCAGGGCCACCGTACAGCAGAGGAGTACGTCTCCGAGTTCCGGAGATGGAGCGCTGATACAGCCTGGAATGGTCCGGCGCTTTGTTACCAGTTCTGCCTGGGGCTCTCGGAGCCACTCAAAGATGAGTTGGCCCTCGTCAGGGTTCCTCATACCCTGGACGTGCTAAGCAATTTGGCCATTCAGATAGACCGCCGCCTGCGGGAACGCAGTGTGGAAAGAGCTGCTGCACCCAGTCCTACCATAACCTCCTCCTCCTCTCCACACGGACACTTGAAACCACGGCAATTTGGGCGTCCTCGCTCCCCCCTGTCACCTGAAGAGCGACTGAGACGTATGACTTTCAACCTGTGCTTATACTGCGGGGAATCAGGACATCGGATCCGGGATTGTCCGGCCAAGGGCCTTACCCAGGTCACGGGAAACGTGATGTCTTTACCCGACACCAAGTCCCATCTAGTCATCTCCTTGTTCCTCCAGTTGCCCAGCGGAAGTGTACAGGTCCCAGCCATCCTGGATACAGGGGCCTGCAGCTGTTTCATGGATCTCACTTTTGCCACCCAGCATCGAATTCCGCTCCGAACCAAGGACCACCCAATGGTCATCCGGTTAGCTGATGGGTCGGCTATCAGATCAGGTGCCGTGACCCAGGAGATGCTTCCCCTTTCCGCCAGCACCCAAGGGGGTCATACAGAGTTCCTACTACTGGACGTCATCACATCCCCACTGTTCCCGGTTATCCTTGGCCTTCCCTGGTTCCGGGCCCATTGCCCTCTGATTGACTGGAACACCGGTGAGGTGCAATTCCGGTCTCCATATTGCTTCAGCCACTGCCTATCGCAGCCTGCACCAGACCCCCCAGCACTCCTCAGTATGGACCCGGACCCTGATCTTGAAGCCCGCTCAATGGTTCCTGAGGTCTACCACAACTATTTAGATGTGTTTAGTAAGAAGGGGGGCGATACTTTACCTCCGCACAGGGCATATGACTGCCCAATCAACCTGCTGCCAGGGGCTGAAGTCCCGTTCGGCCGGATCTTTCCCCTGTCCGAAGTGGAATTAGTGGCTCTCAAAGCCTATCTAGATGACAACTTGGGAAAGGGCTTCATTCGGCCCCCCACGTCGCCTGCAGGAGCGGGAATATTCTTCGTGGAGAAGAAGGACCATTCACTCCGGCCTTGTATCGATTACCAGGACCTCAACAAGGTCACTATAAAGAACCGGTACCCGTTGCGGCTAGTTCCAGAGCTCTTTCAGAGGCTTGGCTTGGCTAAAGTGTTCACCAAACTTCATCTCCGCGGAGCCTACAATCTGATACGTATACGGGAGGAGGATGAGTGGAAAATGGCCTTTCGTACTTGCTTTGGCCATTTTGAGTACCTTGTTATGCCATTCGGGCTCTGCAATGCCCCAGCAACATTCCAGCATCTGATAAATGATGTTTTCAGAGACTTCCTTGACTTGTTTGTGGTCGTTTATCTTGACGATATCCTCGTCTTCTCCCCCTCCCTAGAGGAACACCTTTGGCATGTTAAAAGCGTGCTAGGCTGCCTAAGGGAACATGGGCTATACGCTAAAGCGGAGAAGTGTGCCTTTGAATGTGCGGACATTTCTTTTCTAGGCTTCCACATTTCTACGAAGGGCACCACCATGGATCCACAGAAAGTTGCCTCCATCATCGATTGGCCAGCACCAGTGCATAAGAAAGGTGTGCAGCGCTTCGTAGGCTTTGCCAATTTTTATAGGAAATTTATCTGAGGATTTTCAGCAGTAATTGCTCCTATAACGCAGCTTACGAAGCAGAGTGTCCGCTTTACCTGGTCCAAGGAAGCACAAGCAGCCTTCCAGCATCTGAAAAAGCTGTTTACCACTGCTCCCATTCTCAAGCACCCCGATCCGGCACTCCCCTGCATCCTAGAGGTGGACGCGTCTGAGACCGCAGTCGGGGCGGTCTTGTCCCAGAGGCAGGGCCCAAAGGCCCTACTCCATCCCATCGCCTTTTTCTCTCGGAAGCTTACCTCGCCCGAGAGGAACTATGACGTTGGGGACAGAGAATTACTGGCGATCAAGTCCGCCTTGGAAGAGTGGCAGTATCTTCTCGAAGGTGCGGCACACCCCATCCTGGTCTTTACCGACCACAAAAATTTAGAATACCTGCGGACGGCTAAGAGGCTCAGACCTCGTCAGGCCCGATGGGCCTTGTTTTTCACCCGCTTCTAGCTGCACATAACTTATAGGCCGGGATCCAAGAATGTGACACGCTGTCCCGAATGTTTCTTGACCCTGTGGAAACCCCTCCTCCTGATACCATCCTCCCAGCTCACAGCTTCCTACTGGTCCAGGAGGACCTCTTAACGCAAATTAGACGGGCTCTGGCTGGTTCTTTTTTACCTAGAGACTTAAATTTGTCAAGGACGGGCTGTGGTGGTCGGGTACCCGGATCTTCGTACCTGAGGAGTTCCGCCTCGATACCTTAGGACTTTGTCATGACAGCAAGCTGGCAGGGCATTTTGGGAGTCATAAAACCATGGAGTTGCTAGGGCGCACCTTCTGGTGGCCCCGTATGAACCAGGACTATAAAACATATGTAAGTGCATGCCCTGTCTGTGCCCGGAACAAGACCGAGAGAACCAAGGCCTGGGGGTTGCTGAACCCATTGCCTATCCCAGACCGTCCTTGGTCACACATCTCCATGGACTTCATTGTCGAGCTGCCTACATCTGCGGGATTCAACACCATTTTTGTAGTGGTAGACCGTCTTACTAAGATGGCACACTTTATCCCCATGCAAGGTACTCCCTCTGCCTTGGAGACGGCCAAGACTTTCATTAGAGAGATCGTGCGGCTGCACAGGATTCCTAACAACATCGTCTCGGATCGGGGAGTACAATTTACCTCCAGAGTGTGGAGGTCGCTGTGTACCATCTTAGGGATAGGTCTGGCTTTCTCTTCGGCTTATCACCCCCAGTCAAATGGCCAGACAGAGAGGACCAACCAGACCCTCGAGCAGTACCTCCGCTGCTACACCTCGTACTGCCAGGACGATTGGGTCTCCTTGCTGCCGGTAGCCGAGTTCGCCTACAACAATACAATCCATTCTGCAACAAAGCAGTCTCCGTTTTGGGTGAATCTCGGCTACCACCCCACATTCCTGCCAAATGTTCTAACCGAGAGTCCTGTGCCTGTTGTACAGGAGGTCGCACAATTCCTGGAAAAGAACAACCGCCTTCTGCAGGAGACTCTCGCACAAACCCAGCAGCATAGCAAGAAAACTTTTGACAGAGGGAGACGAGGAGAGTTGAGCCTGCAACCAGGTGATCAGGTCTGGTTGGCCACCAAAAATCTGAGGCTATCATGCCCGTCAGAGAAATTAGGCCCTAGATACATCGGGCCCATGCCAGTCAAACAGAGGATAAACAACATGGCTTACGAGCTGGACCTTCCTCCCTCACTCAAGGTGCATCCAGTGTTCCATG
>BLSH010192025.1:132006-151146 GCA_018402905.1 Glandirana rugosa | reverse complement strand
GACGCATATACCCTAACTTGTCTACAGACTGCTGGCTCAATTGTGGACAAAAAGGTCATCTATTACATATTTTGTGGCAATGCCCAGCAATAACAGCCTTCTGGAGGTCCATATTCAGATTGATCTCTAAACTAACGGACAAAACGGTCCCTCCTTCCCCTGATTTAGCTATTCTACACTTAACCGTAGACCAATTTCCTTCCCATACTAGGCAAGTAATAAATCATATTCTATACGCAGCCAGACTATCTATAACAAAAAATTGGAAAAAAGATCTAGCTCCTAGTGCAACAGAGGTCATTAGGAGAGTAAACCTACAATTTGAGTATGAACTCGTATTTGCCAGAACTAATGACTCAGCAGATAAATTCCTCCGGAACTGGCGTAGTTGGAAGGATATACTTCCTGAAGCCCACCGATTTATCTGATTAGATAACCCAACTGGAAACACCTAAAAATCCACTGGTATGAGCAATCCACATTAGCAATGTTGACTACAATCTATGTTACTATAACCTGGTTAGTTAAATTTCGTGTTAATGTTATAAGTTGTACTATACCTATACATCCATTAGCAACATCCAATCCTTCCTGGAGGAAGGATACAGCTGACCAACCCATCCACTATTAAGTTGTCTACCCACTAGCCTGTCCACAGTGTGAACCCAATGGGGTGGCAGGCTCTTCCCAGTGAGAGGGGGAAGATACTTTATTAATGCTATATGTAACCATATCTGTTATGTAATTATCCACTGTGTCATATGAACATGCGTGCTGGATTGGATGTACTTTTCTGATATGTACAATTTTTGCTGTGTTCTATCACAAAAATTTAATAAAAACTTAAAGTTAAAAAAAAAGATGAGGGTCTAGTCCAGGGGGAAAGAGTGGGTTTCCTGTTATTGGGAACATAGGTGAGTCTGAAGCAGATAAGGAGTATCGTCTGCATGTTTGTGAGCTTACCCGATAGTGTGGTTTTTCAGAAATAATGGGAGGTTGTTGTAGCACCATATGGCTGGTGGATTACTAGTTTGTGCCTGTTCTAGTTGTGCCCAGAGTTTTGAGTCTAGATGGCAGCACCAATCAATAACCCTGGTAAGGTGAATTTCTTAGTAATACTTGCGTACATCGGGAATCGCCAATCCACCCCATTGCTTTAGGAGGGACATAAGAAGTCGGGGCAAGCATGGTCCCTTGTGCACTCAGATGAATCTGATAAATAAGGCATGGACCTGTTTGAAGTATTGTAAGGGGATCCTAATTGGAAGTGCTTGAAGCAGGTATAAGAATTTAGGTAAAACACGCATTTTAATTAGGTTACATCTCCCAAACCAAGAGTGGAGTCCTTTGTGCCAAGACTCCATGAGGAGTCGTGTTCTGGTTAATAAGGGCACAAAGTTTAGTGCTAAGGTACAGGATAAATCTGAGGGTACCTAGGTACCCAAGTACTCCAGGGTGGTGTGTGTCCATTTAAATTTGAAGTTGGCTTTCAGTGACGTTAGGATGGCATTGAGATTGGATAAGGTACCGTATGTTTCAAATTCCTTATGTAGGTTGGGAAGTGAAATGGAGGGATTTGATAGGGAGAAGAGCAGGTCGTCCGCGTACGCTGACACCTTATGTTGGATGCTCCCGATGGTAATACCTAGAATATCTGGGTTCCTTTCTGACTCTGCAGAGGAGTGGCTCTAGTGATAGGGAGAACAGCAAAGAGGACAATGGGCAACCTTGTCTGGTTCCAGTTTTTATGGGGAAGGGATCTCAAAGGAGCCCATTGGCCTTTACTTAAGCTGTAGGATTGGAATACATTTCGGTCGACCCTGTCAAATGCTTTTTCAGCATCCATACTTAGGAAGACACTGACCGTATGGGTCTGTTTTGCAGCGTAAATTAAGTTTAACACTTTGGTTGTGTTGTCTCTAGCTTCCCTAATAGGAACAAAACCCACTTGGTCTAAATGGACCAGAGCTGGCAGACGTTGGGCTAGACAGGTGGCTAGAATCTTAGTAAATAACTTAAGATCAATTTTCAGGAGTAAGATGGGCCTATAGCTACTGCACATCTTTGGATCTTTGCTCTCTGTCAGGATTATAGGGATGTGCGCACTCAGCGTATCTCTAGTGAAGATCGCTTCCTTCCCTAGCTTATTGAATAAATCAATCATATGAGGCCCAAGTATGGGGAGTAGAATTTTATAATACTGGAGGGTAAAACCGTCGGGGCCAGGAGCTTTGCCAATTCCAATTCCTCCATCGTTATTGGGGTCTCTAAATCGTCTCTGATCCCAGGAGGCAGAGTAGGGATTTGAGAGGAAGAGATATAATCTTCCATCTGGTTGGGAGAGCTTGTCATGGATGGTAAGTTGTATAGAGTCCCGTAGAAGTCTTTAAATGCTTTGGTGATGTCGCGGGGTAGGACTACTTTTGGGTCGTGTGGTGCCACGATGTGGGGGATGTACGTTTGCTGTTTCTGTTCTCTGACCGTTCTGGCTAGAAGTTTTCCACATTTGTTCCTGGATTCATATGTGATTTGGTGACACTTCTGCAGTGCAGGAGGTCATTAATTTGAGCATGTGTGTGGTAATCTCCGATTCTAACGTGGGTGTCGACAAGTGTTTATGTCTGGCTTCTACAATTTGTAGCTTATCAAGAAGCGCACTCAATTGTCTTCCCCTTTCCCTCTTAATCCGAGCACTGTGTTTGATAAGTACCCCCCTGATCACAGATTTGTGAGCTTCCCATATCACTCCTGAGTCACACCCGGAGGATGAGTTTGTTTGAAAGTAAAAATCAAATTCTTTAGACACCTCCTCCAATACTTCCGGCGTTTGTAGAAGGATTTAATTTAGTTTCAGAAGAGGGACCTGGATGAGGTGACCTCAGAAAGTACATAGGAAAGAGTGATGGGGGCATGATCCGACCAGGTCCTAGAGCCAATGGAGGAGTCACGTACTGCGTGAAGCTGATTGTGAGGAATTAAAAAATTGTCTATCCGGGAGTAAACCTTATGGGGGGGTTGAACGAGTAGTCCCTCTCCCCAGAGTGCTGCAATCTCCATACATCTATCAGTTGCGCTTGATGAATGGCTTGAATGACTCACTTGCGAGTGCCTACTGGGACAGAGGAAGAGCCCGAGGACTTGTCTACCATGGGGGGCCAGGGGGATGTTAAAGTCCCCGCCCAAGATCTATTGACCCACCTGGAAACACATCAAATTGTCCAACGTTTGATGGAGAAAAGAGTCCTGATGCTCATTCGGTGCATAAATAGATGCCAAAGTCAGCTGTATATCATCCAGAAGGTCCGTTATGAACACAAAGCATCTCTTTGTGTCTATCAAAGTATCACAACAGGTCCATGGCAGTTTACTGGATAGGAGAATGGATGCTCCTCTAGATTTAGTTTTGTTAGTAGAGGGATATGTGAAAGGGTAGAACCTGTTTTAAAGAACAGGCAGTCTGTCGTCTTTGAAGTGAGTTTCCTGAATAAATGCAATGTCCGCTCATGCATGCTTTAAATCGTTCATGAGCATACTCCGCTTTTCAGGCGTGTTGAGGCCTTTCGCGTTTAAAGTGGTAGTAAACCCTCCTATCATTTTCAGCCAAAGAAGCTGCCATCATGGCCTCTGTTTCATCTACAACTGCCATGATGCTGCACATGTGATCAGCTATGACACCAGCCATTGGATGGTTTGACAGTTTGGTTTAGAGCACAACCAATGGGAGTGTTACATTTCTGGCACGTGCCAGACATAACTGTTTTTTAAACTGTTACATGGATGGGTTTACTACTGCTTTAAAGAGTATATTTGGAGGGGGCGTGGCTTGGCACACGGACAAGATGGTAGCATGATCGAGGAGCTCCGGCGCTAAGGGGTAGATAAAAAGCCTTTAAATCCACGATACACAGACTATGGGCAAGATAGGGCAGCAGCTGCCCCTTACAAACACCCCCGCACACACAACAAGGATGGAATCAACCAGATCTTTTCAGATATCAGCCTGCTCTGGTGTCCGAGGCCTCTACATCACACTCACCCCCTCAGCCATCGACAATGGCGCGGAAACAGTCCGGAGGGGTACCCAAGCGCAGGAATCCAACAGACCAAGACACACTCTTAACACTTCTTCAGCAGGTCCCCAAGATGACAGACCTGCAGCTCATCACATCAGACATAAAGGGAGTCCTGACCTATGCAGTTGCGGATCTGAAGGACGAGCTGAGGGGAGTGTCAGACCGGCTAGAGGAAGTGCAGAGTGCAGCAGGACGCCATGACGAGGACATCTGAGAGCTCCAACAACATGGAACCCGCTACCACTACCACTTGATCGAGATACAGAGAAGTCTCGAAGACATCGACAACCGAAGCAGAAGAAGGAACTTGCGGATAAGGGGAATACTGGAGACGGTGGAGCACAGTCAAATACCACTGGCACTCTAGTCCTTAGTAAACAATCTTATGGAATGGGCACAGGACGCCCCCGTGGAGTTCGAACGAGCGCATAGAGCCCTCAGGCCAAAAGGGAGAGAAGGAGATCCGCCAAGGGACATTATTTGTTGTTTTATGGACTATAAACTCAAAGAAGAGGTGGCTATCAAGGCCAGAGACCAGGTGAGATTCAATGGAGCTGAGATAAAGACCTTTTTCAAATTACTCTGAACCATCGTAGAGCTCTACAACCCATCCTGGAAGCTCTTAGAGAAAGACATAAAGTCTATAAATGGCGATTCCCGTTCAATCCCTGTGTTACGATCCAAGGCCGTTCATTCACGCTACATACACCGGCGGACCTCCCTCAATTTTTTTAATTCACCAACCTACAAGAAATACCAGTCCCAGAGTGGTACAAGGAACTTGCTATCCCAGAATTATGGAATGAACTCACTCCTCCTCTGGCAGAACAGCATACTCCTCACTGCCACTTCAATACAACTCCGTACCGCCACGAACGAAGGGAAAGGATCACCGCTGAGGATCCGCCGAACCCTCCACTGCCTGTCACTGATTGAACCACAGCAATCTTTTGGGGTAAGCCATTGGCTGACCTGCTCCCGACCCACAGAGGATTTACTGTTTCGTTACTTAGAGACTAGCTATATCCACTTTTGGCTACGTTCAAGCTGTGACCTTGACTCTGCAAGAATAGTCAGGTTAAGAGACTGATGAGGACCCTGCTATAGAATTGGTTGCCATACAATCACCAGTGTGACAACCGAGATTAGGACGCCGCAGAGATTGACTCCCTGACTCCTTCTTGACTATCTTACATCTGTGAACGTTTGCCCTACCTAAATGCTGGACATACCACAAATGGATTGGAGGTATTGAAAATCAGTGTAAGACGACACCCAACGAATGACTCAACGACCCCGATCATTGACAATCATTGCGTCATACACCCTGTATAAAAGCACACTTGTTTTGCGAATGGGGATCTGAACATAGACATAGTCCTCGGAAGATCCGCACTGGATGTGACAGGATAACAAGCAGGGAAGTTGAATAACGCTTTTCGTCCACCAGGGTATTCAGAAAGATACTAACTTCATCCCTGTGGAGCTCTAGTTCTTACTACATGTGAGAGCTATAAAAGTGTAAGATGTCTCATTTTACTTTTTAGAGCTGGTTTGCTTGCAGGACAGCTAGCCTACTAATGACTTGCTGAGAAATACCACTGCTAGACTAGTGCTGCCTGACAGTTGAGGGCCTCTGGGATGGGATTAAAGGTGCCCCAACCCGGGCGGCGTTGCCTCCCGGGGCCGGACCACATACCTATAAAGGCCCACTCGTCCCGTCTCATACAGGGAGGTAAAAGAGGAGCAATTAAGCAGCAGCTTTTATCTGGTCTCCCAGTGGAAAATGTTGGTAACACCCTGATAGGAGATTAGGAGCATAAAAGAAGAGAAGGTAGATATATGTTCCGTTTATTGTTGCAATGGCTTACCTTAACAGTTGTTACCTTAACTGTTGTTAGTTGTTGATTATACGTTTCTCTATCACTTTCTTTAACACGCTTGCCCACAGGAGATGAACCCTATGCACTTTTTGTTGTCTGCCAACCTCCTACTCCACCCGCCAACCCAGCTACCCCTAAATTCAGTCTGGAACATTCCGGCCTGTTCATAAAGAGGCTCAATATAGTGGGTCGAATATTAAAAGTCCGCCACCCACTGGACCCTCTTTCATGTCTCAGAGACGTTAAATTGCCCCCCACTAAGTACCTGATATCCTCTCAACCTTAACCTAACTTTCCCTCTCACCCCCCCACCCCTATATCGATAATCCCCTGGGCGTTGTCAGTTGGCCATATCAATGCCCAATTGTACTACGCTGAAAATCTTCTCCATCAACTCGAGGGAACTAAATATACCAGAGAAGACATCCCTGCTCCTCAGAGAGATCAGAAAATAACATGCACAAGTAACATTCTTACAAGAAACACACTTTAAAGGACCTAAGATTCCAAACTTACAGACACAAACAGCCCCACAATGTATCACACTTCCAATCACATTAACAAAACAAGAGGGGGAGCAATTTTGTTGCATAAGAATCTGTCGTTTACCCTAAAAGATCAACTGTCTGACCTTGAAGGGCGATATCTCTTTATCAAAGGCACATTACATTAAAAAAACAGTAACCTTCGCAAATGTATACGCCCCGAACGACCACCAGGTTACCTTCATTAGACAAATTTTTGAGGTGGTGCTGGGTGGCGACATGAACTTACCATTAAACCCTCAATTAGACTCATCCACAGGCTCTTCTTCCATAACTTACCGGGCACTGCGGCAAATCAAAGCCCAACTCAACTCACTATCTTTACATATACTATACATGGAGAACGTTATAGTCAGACGTTAAATACTATACCTTTTTTTCCCCACCACATGCAAATATTCGTGCATAGATTACTTGTTCGTCTCCCAAAAAACTCTTACATCTCCAATCAGCAACTATTGAGCCCATGTATATCTCCAACCATCACCCCATCACCGCTACCCTGAAATTCCCAACATTTGAATTAGAGAGAAATTATGGAGACTAAACCCTTTCCTGCTATCAGACCCAACTACACTAGCCCAAATCAAAAGTTCACTAGAAGATTACTTCAAAAATAATGCTAACTCAGACACATCAGAGTTGAATACATGGCTGGCACATAAATGTGTACTAAGGGGACAATGTATATGCCTTTCGACGCAGGTCAAGAGAGACAAACAGGCAAGGGTAGACACGTTAACTAAACAGATTTGAGTCTTAGAAAATTCCCATAAGCAAAATAGAACACAGACAACACACGATATCTTAATACACACAAGAAAAGAACTATTGGAGGAATTAGGTAAGTAAGTGAAACGTAAATACATACTCTCATCCAAATTCTTTTACTAGCACCCCAACAAAAGTGTCAGGTTACTAGCTAGACTTCTCAATGGGAAAAAAACACAAAATACTATCGTCCTAATACACGATCAGAAAGGGCATAAACTTACTTGTACAGATGCAATTGCAAATTCATTTGCCCAGTACTACTCAAAACTATACAACCTCCCTACACCCAGCCAACCCAAAACAGGACTGAGCACACAAGCCCAAGCCATTACTGACTATCTGCAACAATTAAACCTATTGAAATTAGCGGACACAGATGCCCAATTAATGGACAAACCCCTTTCAATCCAGGAATACCAATCGGCAGTAAAAACCATGAAACCAGGCAAAAGTCCTGGCCTCAATGGACTTACTAACATATACTACAAAACTTTCTCTGACGTCCTAGCGCCCCACTTCCTGAACACCTTCAACTCTTTAGCAAAGAACCCTGACCCCCCCCCCCCCAGAGACCTTCTCGAAGTGCACATTACGGTGATCCCCAAACCAAACAAGGATTATACCCAAATCGCAAACTTTAGGCCCATTTCATTACTTAATTTGGATATAAAAATGTTTGCGAAAATTCTAGCGAACAGTATTCTCCCATTTCTTCCTAACCTGATCTCTCATAGCCAAGTGGGCTTTGTCCCCGGTCGGGAAGCACGTGATAATACCATTAAAGCTATTAATATTAATTACTGGATGACTAAAACTAACACAGAGGGATTTTTGCTGTCCACGGATGTGAAGAAGGCATTCGACAGGGTGGCCTGGGATTTTATGGAAGCAGTTCTCAGAAACACTGGTATGGGTGCTTTTATGTGTAAGAGCATCCTTAACCTATATACAAACATGCAAGCTAGAGTGAGAGCTAATGGCCACCTGTTGGACGCCTTCCCCATCCAAAAAGGCACCAGGCAGGGATGTCCACTATCACCAATTATTTTTGTCTTGACCATGGAGCCCTTACTCCGGAAGATTCAATCTAACCCAGATATTACAGGCATCAACTTGGCCAATCGAACTTTCAAAACCCCAGCATTCGCGGATGACATCCTGATGTTCTTGACTAACCCTATCACCACTATCCCAAATTTACTTAAAGAACTTCACAGTTACGGAGACCTCTCAAGCTTTAAAATCAATCTAAGCAAATCCCCTGCCTCAAACGTCACATTAAAGCAGGACACCCTTCATACATGCCGGGCCTCTTCTCCATTCTCGTGGAAAACAGACAGCATTCTGTATTTGGGAATCCAACCCCCAGCTAAATTAACAGTGTTATACTCCCTGAATTACTTACTGTTCTTACAGGACGCTTTAAAAGATCACACAAACTGGGGAAAACTCAACTCGTCCTGGATTGGAGGAGCAGCTATGGTTAAAATGACCACACTCCCCAGATTTTTATATATAGCCCAAATGGTCCTGATCATACACCCCAAAACTTTCTTTCAGACCTTAAGAGCAAAAATTATAACATATCTGTGGAAAGGGAAAGCCCCCAGGTTGAGTCTAACGAGATTGTCTGCACCCCAAACAGAAGGGGGAAATCGGACTACCAGATTTTAAAAATTACTATAAAGCAGCCCTGCTCACTAAAATGGAAGACTGGCACATACATGATAAAACGAAATACTGGGTTAACGTAGAATGACTGATCGGAGGTGCCCCACCGCAAAACACAGCCTGGATTCCATGAGCCAGACAAGACCACCTTTATAAGCACCATCCGCTGGTTTCTCCTCCGATATCAGTTTTAAGAGAAACGGCACGACATGGCAATTTTGCAACCATACCCGGTCCCATGACCCCAATCAAATTTAACCCACAGTTTCCGCCAGGGATGGAAAAGGGATTTGCCTCATTTGATCCCGATTTTAACCCAAGAGCATTCCAATTTTTCAACTCCGGGACTTTTTGTGACTTCAAAGATGCTCAGCATAGAAACACCATCTCTCTCATACCCCAATGTTCCTTTTTTAAAATCAGACATTTCCTAACAGACCCCAAAAATAGAGAAGCTTTCGCTAGGCAAAGAACTGCCTTTGAAAGAGTGTGCTCCGGCCCACCACAGAGACACCTCATTGCTATCATCCATACCTTACTCACAGACACTGAACCCGACTTCCTTGCTCCCATTAAGAAAGCATGGGGCCTACAAGCAGATGATACTGTAACTGCTCAACATTGGGAACGAATGTGCATCACAGCCCACAAAGGCACCCTAAATGTTACAACACAAGAACACAATTATAAAGTGTTAGCACAATGGTACAGAACCCCAGCTACTATTCACAAACTCTTCCCAAACGAGACGGATAAATGTTGGAGGTGCAACTCCCAAGTCAGAACCATGAAAAACATTTGGTGGGACTGCCCACGTATCGTTCCTTACTGGAAAAAAGTACATACAATAATCTGCAAGGTAACCTCATACCACATTGACTTTACACATCAGCAATTCCTACTCCATCACTCCACGGTAATGAAACACTCCTACAAGAAGTCCCTAGCGATGCATATGATAAACACTGCCAGAATGTGTGTGCCCATATACTGGAAACAAGAGCAGATACCCTCTATCCCCACCTGGTTCACGAGACTGAATAAAACACAAGAAATGGAAGAGCTAATTTCTATTGCAAATGATAACATTTCTTCATTTCATAAGATATGGCTATGTTGGATTGAATACAAAATGACTGAACAATATAAACTCTATATCTAAGAAGCCCCCAATCAAGTCCAATTCTAAACACATTAACCCACACTTTGGCATGGTAGGACAGGAGCTTATCATCATACGGAGGCTCCCCCCCTTCCCCACTCATCCCCCTATCCACCTTTCGACCTCAAGTACACCATCCCCCCACCTTCCGTAAATTCTTCTACTGAGCTGATCCTGGCACAGTATAAATTTAACCTTGACATGGAAAACCAGTCCTTCAAATTAAATGAGGCTTTAACTCCAGGCTAGAGATTGATCTCTAGACCCGACAAGGCTCCACACAAATATATTCACCCTTCGCACCAATTGTGATGAGGAACGCAAGGTTTTAGTTTTATAATGAATATTACTGATTGTACTTACATTATAATTGTTTTCTTATTAGCCTCCTTGTCTCAGAATATTCAGTCATATTCCATGGAAAGGCCTATTGTTTATTTTAAATATTTGTACTGTGAATTTCCTTTAATAAACTTTTATGGAAATAAAGAGTAAATTTGTAGGCTGTCCATCACCAGCCGGAGGAAAAAAAAAAAGAAGGGGGGGTGGAGGGCTATAGGAAGGTCAGAGAAGGAGGTAGAGAGTGGAAGCAAGAAATGTATAATGGGAAGAAAAAGTGAGGAAGGGGACCCCTAGAGTGAAATTGAGAAAGAATATAAAAGTTTAAGGTAAAAAGAACTAAGGATAGCAAGCTACTGGCTTACAGTAGCACACCTCAACCTAAATCAGGCGAGCGGTGTGCTGACCTAAGTGGGGGGGTGACTGGAATATTTCAGTTTGAAATAGATATGAAAGGCAAAACATTTGTGTATAGAATCAAATAAATAATTACAAATACCTTTTTTTTCCCTTTTTTTGCACTTGATCACCTTCCCTCTGTTCTCAGCTGCGTAAGAGCTGGGGGGAGGACAAGCAGCAGCAGTACACTGAGATTCACAATGAATGGTTGTGCAAGAGGGGCATGTCAGAATAGGTATGATCATTGGAGGAGAGCACACTGAGGTTCCAGCATAGCTAGAGAACTGACTATGGTGTGGTCTCCTGCTTAGTGTGGTCAGTTTTTAATAGGAAAGCAGAGGGACTGGCAGGAACACCAGTGATTTCACACAAAGTAAGCAATAGAAAGAAAGCAGCATACATTTTCATACACGTTCATGGTACAGCAGGCACATATCAGGAATATGAAATGTTGGGATAACAAATGCTTTAAAGCAGAACTAAACCTTTAAAATAAAAAAAAATGTTAGGAAATAGTATTTTTCTCCTGGCATTTATGTTTAAAGTGCCTAGAGTACATTTGCAACACATTGTATGCTGCTGTGTGTTGAGAATGGAGCCAGGTATAGGAATGATGCATTTCTTGCATGTATGCACAGAAGTAACATCACCAGTGGCTGCCCAATGACTAAAGAGAGATCATTAATCAGTAAAATCACACTCAGCAGCTGCTCAGTCCCAGCAGTAAGAAGCAACTCTGAAAATGAAAACACAAAAGCAGGGGTGGGGGAGACAAGTGCCAACTGAGTGTAACAATACAGTAAATAAAAACTTTATTGGCACAAAGATATGCACTTACATATAACATATTAAGAATTGCAAAAGGACCCAACATTGTGGGTGTGGCTACACATTGCAGAGCATGCATGCTCCTTCATCAGGCCATAACAACGCCGTATTGGAAGTGGTATTTACGGGCAAAGGAGGCTGCCTGCAAACGGCAAGACCCCCCCTCCACACAAGATTACAATATAATAATAAAATTACAAGCATAATGGTATTGGGACTATTTAAAAGCCACAGCAAGACCCCCCCTCCACACAAGATTACCATATAATAATAAAAGTACAAGCATATTGGTATTGGGACTATTTAAAAGCCACAAAAAAACTGTTAGGATCATATAATTTGGAATTTTATGGGCAAACTTATGGCAGACCCTTGTCCAACAAAAAAAAAAAAAACAAACAAAAAACAAAACTATTCACCAGCCCCAATAAAATAACTAAAAAATCTAACAATAATGTTGTTGGAGTTGAGTGAGTCACTGTGGCGAAACAAAACAGCTGAGCCAAGATGCAAACAAAATTAATACTATACAGAATATTATAATTATTTACTAGTACTAAACATTGAGAAAAAAAAATGTACTTACAAGTTGAAACAGACATTAAGGAGTGGATTTACTAAAACTGGAGAGTGCAAAATCTGGTGCAGCTCTTTACAGAAACCAATCAGCTTCCAGTTTTTTTTTTGTCAAAGTTTAATTGAACAAGCTGAAGTTAAAAGCTGATGGGTTACCATGCACAGCTGCACCAGAAGACCCCGAGGGTCCCAGATTTGTAGTAAAAAAATAAGAAAAGACCTCAAAAAATTATAAACAATATGGATCAATATATGTATAAGCTAAATATAATAAGTTAAAATGTGTAGCACTAGGACTTTTATTAGTGCATAGGCAGACAGTAGTGACCAAGTTGGACAGAAATGGAAAATAAAAGCTAAATTGCAATATGAACCAATTACCAATTATTCTATTTATGTATGCAGGACACACAGTATCTCACAAAAGTGAGTACACCCCTCACATTTTTGTAAAACTGTTATTATATCTTTTCATGTGAAAACACTAAAGGAATGACACTTTGCTACAATATAAACTAGTGAGTTTACAGCTTGTATAACAGTGTAAATTTGCTGTCCCCTCAAAATAACTCAACACACAGCCATTCATGTCTAAACCACTGGCAACAAAAGTGAGTACACCCCTAAGTGAAAATGTCCAAATTGGGCTCAATTAGCCATTTTCGCTCCCCAGTGTCATGTAACTTGTTAGTGTTACAAGGTCTCAGCTGTGAATGGGGAGCAGGTGTGTTAAATTTGGTGTTATTGCTCTCACTCTCTCACACTGGTCACTGAAAGTTCAACACGGCTCCTCATGGCAAATAACTCTCTGAGGATCTGAAAAAAAGAGTTGCTGCTCTACATAAAGATGACCTGAACTATAAGAAGATTACCAAGACCCTGAAACTGAGCTTTAGCATTGTGGTCAAGGCCATACAGTGATTTAACAGGACAGGTTCCACTCAGAACAGGCCTCGCCATGGTCTACCAAAGAAGTTGAGTGCACATGCTCAGCGTCATATCCAGAGGTTTTCTTTGGGAAATAGACGTATGAGGTTGAAGGGGTGGGGGGTCAGCCTGTCAGTGCTGAGACCATACGCTGCACACTGCATCAAATTGGTCTGCATGGCTGTCATTCCAGATGGAATCCTCTTCTAAAGATGATGCACAAGAAAGCCTGCAAACAGTTTGCTGAAGACAAGCAGACTAAGGTCATGGATTACTGGAACAATGTCCTGTGGTCTGATGAGACCAAGATAAACTTATCTGGTTCAGATGGTGTCAAGTGTGTGTGGAGGCAACCAGTTGAGGAGTACAAAGACAAGTGTGTCTTGCCTACAGTCAAGCATGATGGTGGGAGTGTCATGGTCTGGGGCTGCATGAGTGCCGCTGGCACTGGGGAGCTACAGTTCATTGAGGGAACCATGAATGCCAACATGTACTGTGGCATACTGAAGCAGAGCATGATCCCCTCCCTTCAGAGACTGGGCCGCGAGGCAGTATTCCAACATGATAACGACCCCAAACACACCTCCAAGACGACCACTGTCTTGCTAAAGAAGCTGAGGGTAAAGGTGATGGACTGGCCATGCATGTCTCCAGACCTAAACCCTATTGAGCATCTGTGGGGCATCCTCAAAAGGAAAGTGGAGGAGCGCAAGATCTCTAACATCCACCAGCTCCATGATGTCGTCACAGAGGAGTGAAAGAGGACTCCAGTGGCAACCTGTAAAGCTCTGGTGAACTCCATGCCCAAGAGGGTTAAGGCAGTGCTGGAAATAATGGTGACCACACAAAATATTGACACTTTGGACCCAATTTGGAAATTTTCGCTTTTGTTGCCAGAGGTTTAGACATTAATGGCTGTGTGTTGAGTTATTTTGAGGGAACAGCATATTTACACTGTTATACAAGCTGTACACTCACTACTTTACATTGTAGCAAAGTGTCATTTCTTCAGTGTTGTCATCTGAAAAGATATAATAAAATATTTACAAAACTGTGAGGGGTGTACTCACTTTTGTGAGATACTGTACATACATATAAACAAGGGATAGTGACTGTATCAATATCCTTAGTCCACTATCGGATAAAGAAACTATATAAGCTTATTACCTGAATGATGCATAGAGAGAGATGTTTAGAATGCTCGGCTGCAGGGAAAGCATTGGGTATAAATTCTATGACCCACAACACCAGGCCAAAGGTAATATTTCTGGTGGAACTCTACCTTCAGAGAAGTGAAGATGTTCCCCATACCTCTTCCTAAGGGTTCTTTCAACATAGAACAGGCCACAGAGACAGGAAAGGCAGTACACAACAAATTGCCAAACAACAGATGTAGAAGCCGTTGATGGCATATGTCCTGCCCTTCACTGTAAAGTCCCTTTGTCCATGTCTCACGTTTGCATGTAAGACATTTTTTCTTTCGGCATTGATATATGCCCTTAAGTGTAAAAAAAGGAAGGGACTGGCTGTTTTTAATAGTGGTGGATTTTATTTTACTAGGGACCACTTTGCTTTTGAGATCACAGGCCTTTCTGTAGGAAACTTTAGGTTTAACAGTAAGAGATGTTTTTAGGTGGGGTCTTCAAGGATGGACATATGATTATTAGGTATATTCTTCATTCTTTTAAACTGTGAATGAAACTGAGTTGTAAATCTGTTGAGTTGCTGACTTAGGTTGGAATGACTCCTGGATTCTTGTCTGTAAGATGTAAGGAAAAGGCTTCATCATTAAGGGACCTGGGGTATCCCTTGTCCATAAATTTGTCTCTTAGCAAGTTGCTTTGTACTACATAGTAGGGATGGGCAAACGGTTTGGGTCGAGCATACGTTCGGGCCGAACTTCCATTTATTCTCGAATTTAGAACATTATGGGGTGTTCGGTGCGACTTTGGCACCGCCAAACGCCCCATAATGTATACTGCACAGACAGCGCACACAGCTCCTGCTCCTTGGGACTGCTGCCGCCGTCTGCGCTCGCTTTATTTTGACAGTTTATTTATAGTGAATGGCGGGGCCATCTGGTGACCTACGGGTGACCCCGCCCCTCTGATATCATACGACATCAGAGGGGCGGGTCACTCAATAACATCACCAAGGGGCCCCGCCCTGCACTATAAATAAACTGTCACAACAAAGCGAGCTCAGTCGGTTGGAGCCCTCCCATGGAGGAGGACCCGTTGCATTTTTTTTTCGGGTCTGTTGCTTGCCGTGATTGACAATGCATTACAAAGGGGGACACTTATTTATTATTTTTTTTTAATAAAGGACTTGTCCCTAATTGTCTCCTGTGTTTTTTCTTTTACACTTTTTGGTGAATTAGTGGGGGTATGATGTACCCGATAGTAATTCACATAGGGGGGCTGGGATCTGGGGGCCCCCTTATTAAAGGGTGGGGGCGCAGTGTCCCCCTTGCCCCAAAGCACCCATACTTCTCATGTTGAGGGCATGTAGCCTGGTATGGCTCAGGAGGGGGGGGACGCTCTCTCGCCCCCCTTCCTATCCTGGCTGGCAAGGTTGCATGCTCGGATAAGGGTCTGGTTTGGATTTTAAGGGTGACCCCACATCAATTTTTTTTAAATTTTGGCATGGAGTTTCCCTTAAAATCCATACCAGACCCGAAGGGCCTGGTTTGGACTGGGGGGGGGGGGGACCCTACACAAATTTTTTCAGTGATTTCTCTGTATATTGCCGGGAACCGGCAATACATTACAGCCGCGATAATAAATGACAATTTTTCCTTCACAAATGTCATTTTGCTCTGGCATTGTTCTAAACATCACAGAGGTGTGTCCTTTTACAAGCAGCATTACCGATCTCTGTAAAAAGCTTCCGTCTGAAGCTTTTTACCATGTGATCAGCCGTGCCCAATCACGGCTGATCACGATGTTCCCAGGAGGAGCCATGTATAGGCTTTACCTTTACTCACATCTGCAGACGCTAGTAGTGTAGAGCCAATCGGTGGCTCTCCTGAGAGAGGGGGTCTGCGCCAAATGATGGAGGGTCTGTGCCAGGATTGCCACACTAGACCACCAGGGACACAATCATGGAGCCAACCCTAGACCACCAGGTAAGGGGCAGAATGCCCAGCATGCATGGCACTTGGTGCCAAATACAGATGCCACCCTAGACCACCAGAGCATCAGTGATGCCTATCAGTGCCCACCAGTGCCACCTATCAGTGCCCATCAGTGCCGCCTATCAGTGCCCATCAGTGCTGCCTATGAGTGCCCATCAGTGCCACTTATCAGTGCCCATCAGTGCTGCATATCAGTGCCACCTATCAGTGCCCATCAGTGCTGCTTATCTTTGCCGCCTATCAGTGTCTATCAGTGCTGCATATAAGTGCCTCATAATCAGTGCCCGTCAGTGCCACCTCATCAGTACCAATCAGTACTGCCACATCAGTGCTCATCAGTGTAGCCTCATCAGTGCCTATCAGTGATGGAGAAAATTTACTTATTTACAAAGTTTTGTGACAGAAACAGAGAAAAACTTTTTTTTCAAAATTTTCTGTCTTTTTTTATTTGTAGCCCAAAAAATAAAAACCGCAGAGGTGATCAAATACCACCAAAATAAAGCTCTATTTGTGGGAACAAAATTATAAAAACATTTGTTTGGGTACAACGTCGCACAACTGCACAATTCAAAAGCACTGAAAGTTGAAAATCGGTCTGGGCGGGAAAGGGGGTAAGTGCCTGGTTTTTTTTTTCAAAAGACTTTATTAATTTTCTTCAAATATGATACACATCGTGAACAATGACAACTTGACAAGAATTGTCCTATGGGTACAATGATACAATAGGTAAACCATAACATACATTGCAGCCTTTCGACACATAAAGACATGGGAGTAACTAAGTTGTCATTATCGTCAATACTTTTTTGTTCCTTAGATCTTAGGGGGAGGAAGAAAAAGAGTAAATAAAAACAGGAAAACTGTGGGGGGGGGGGGGGTAGGCTGCAATTACCATCTTTAAATAAAAATCCGGTGTTCGTTGATGCGTCTCCCTCTCCTTTGTTGTGGGGGAGAGGCATCAGAAAAGGGAAACATATACTTGCCAACAGTACCACTAACCACGCAAGATAGTATTGCAAGCCCTGGTTGGATGGACCCAGTGTTCCTGTGTTGCCCTTAGTAGGAGAACTGAATTCAGTAAGGGAGTAGTGATAGAACGGGCTTGTGGGGGCCCTTCGATGACAAATAGTTCTTGTAGATTTATGGACTGTTTAATACATGGTGTCAAAAATTTCTCAAAGTCCATCGTAGTATAGGTAGGGGGATTGTTTGAAAGAATCTGCTTCCTGTGGAAATAAGGTAGCTGATATGAAGGGATCCCATTTATTGGGTGTGGGATGAGAGAGGTCTTCAGTAAGCCTTTCTCTGTATAGGTGTTGCAATAGCTCTCTTTTGACTTGGGCCAGAGAATGCTTGGCAGGTCGTATCCAGTTCTTTAAGATAATTCTGCGTGTTATCAGAAGGGTGGTTTGGATCCAGTTTCTATTTGTGTGGACCGGGTCCAGTTTTGAGGTGGTTTGTGCAATGGCGTTCCAGTAACCAAATAGAAGTGGCAGAGGGTCTTTGGAAGTTGGGCCGAGGTGATCGCCGTAATGTATGCTAGGACTTGGGACCATAGACCCTCAATTTGCGGACATTCCCAGAGTCTATGTGCCAAAGAGGGCATTTGAGAGCAGAGAGGGCATGTAGCAACCTGATGATCATCTTTGGTTTTGATGAAGGGGATGAAAGCTTGGTGGAGAATCTTTAGCTGGGTTTCTTTCCATGGCTCACAGGGGGTGAGGCCCATGGTTGCTTTGTATACCTTGAAGATTTTTTCTGGGAGTTGATCATTGGTGAAGTGTTTTGACCAAGGAGTGGATGTGGCTGTGAGGGGATTGAAGGTGGTGGCTAGCCTCAGTGCTTTGTAGATGTCAGAGATTGAGTTAGATCCTTTCCTGATTCGTTTGTCTATCAACGTAGATTCAAAGCATTTGGGACCTTTGATACATGTTGCCCTGAGGTAGCTGAGGCATTGCGAATGGTAGTAGACATGTGAATACGGTAGAAAGAAATCCTTGGCCATGTCTTGGAAGGGCTTTGGCTTCGCTGTTAGTGGGTCACAAAGTAATGTGCAGGTAGTCAAACCTTTTTGATCCCATATTTTAATTCCACAAAGGCTTTATTGAGTATAAAACAAAACAGTACAGTACATGTTCATTGCCAAAGTTCAAAACAATGAGTAGTATTACCGCAATATCAATCTAGTACATTAAATAAAGCATCAAAACGTAACTTTAGGATTCAAGTAAAGGAACATTGCATAGTTTTTTTTTTTTTTGTAATTCCTTTATTTATCACAAAAGGTAACATGGTACAGGCAACTGCACAAGCAAGAGTTATTTTTGATGCGAAAACAGATCTTGCATTAGCTGGGTTGTTGAAAGCTAAGACTGGAACGGTGTTCCAGAGACAGAATCTAAGCATCCTGTCATTCAGAGCTTTTGCCTAATCCCATAGCAAGAAGCACAATTACATTTCTCAGTATTATATAAAAAAAAAGAAAAAATTAGAAAAAGGTAGAAAAAGCACTTATAAAGTTAAGAGTAAGGAGTCGTATGTCTACGAAGAACGATACCCTAATCCGTTTTCGAGACTTACTGTCCTACGAATCTAAGACAGAGACCTTGTGGCAAGGTCAGAATCGAAAGTTGTTGGGTCGATTACGTTCTAGACAAAAGCGTAGTTTTTATTGAGAACGAACACGTCAACGGACATGGTACAATGGAAAACACTATTTATTTCCTTAATGTTTTTTTTTTTTTTGATACGTTACAAGGAAATGAACTTAGGATTTCAATGCAAAACTACGAAATAAATTACATGATCTAACTATAACGCCATTATG
>BLSH010192025.1:54430-92316 GCA_018402905.1 Glandirana rugosa | reverse complement strand
GCGGTATGTGAAATCTCTAATTTCTGCTATCTGTCCTCAGAGCAACAGCACAGACAGCAGTAGTAAAGTAATCTATCTCAGGATGCAGGATCAGGTCTTAAAATGGCTAAAATCTGTCCCTCACGCCGTCAGCTACCTTTCCCTATACTAACCCAAGGAGCATGTGACTGCAGCACTGTGACTCCAGCTTATAAAGAGGCTGGGTCACATGATGCACCGGCCAATCACAGCCATGCCATTAGTAGGCATGGCTGTGATGGCTTCTAAGGGCAAACCAGTGAAACGCTTGTTGATTGGCTGCCCTGCAGCTTCTCAACATGTGGAGTAAAATAGCAGAACCCCGGACCGAACCCGAACGATTTTTGAAATGTCCGGGTCCGGGTCCGTGCCACGGACACCCTAAAGTTCGGTACGGACCCGAACGTTACAGTCCGGGTTCGCTCAACACTATTCAGGAGCTACCTGTCTCGCCAGGCTGCATGCTCGGTTAAGGGTCTAGTATGGATTTTGGGGAGGGACCATACACTGTTTTTTTCTAAATTTTCTATTGCGGCTAATTCAGCAATATTTTTTTTTATTTAGCTGTCAGCTTGGAAGCCCGCTAACAGCTGACAACTCATCTGTTTTTAAGGATGCGGTGGCCGGCTTCCTGGTTCCGCTGCTATTGACTGTGCACTCATCAGGCGAACATCCGAGCGCACAGAAAAATCAGGTGTTCGACAAATGAACCGTTCACCCATCTCTACTAGTGATGCTGTCCAGCTCAATCACAATGGGACCTCCCAAGTGAATATTTTGGTCCTTATGGCATTTTGGTAAATGGTAGAAATAGGGAGCTCTGTAGAACTTCCTATTTAAAAAAATTAAATTTCACACTTTTTTATACCCCCGTTTCGTAGGCCTTTTTTATTTGTAGAATAGTCACTAAAATGAATGTAGGTAAAGGATTCCTTAGTGAGATTTTTGCATGTATTAGATTCAGATGGTAAACAGTGAGCCTCTTTTAAATGATCTGTTCTATCTTGAACAAGAATGCTCCCTCCTTTATTGGCTGATTTAATGATCAAACTGTGATTTTAAGATAAATCATTGAGAGCCTGTAATTTAAGTGTAGTTGGATTAGAATGCTTATGTGGGTTAAGGATATTGATACAGACATTATCCCTTGTTTATATATATGTATGTCCTGCATACATACAGTCAGGTCCATAAATATTGGGGCATCAACACAATTCTAATCTTTTTGGCTCTATACACCACCACAATGGATTTGAAATGAAACAAACAAGATGTGCTTTAACTGCAGACTTTCAGCTTTAATTTGAGGGTATTTACATCCAAATCAGGTGAACGGTGTAGGAATTACAACAGTTTGTATATGTGCCGCCTACTTTTTAAGGGACCAAAAGTAATGGGTCAATTGGTTGCTTAGCTGTTCCATGGCCAGGTGTGTATTATTCCCTCATTATCCCATTTACAAGGAGCAGATAAAAGGTCCAGAGTTCATTTCAAGTGTGCTATTTGCATTTGGAATCTGTTGCTGTCAACTCTCAATATGAGATCCAAAAAGCTGTCACTGTCAGTGAAGCAAGCCATCATTAGACTGAAAAAAACAAAACAAACCCATCAGAGAGATAGCAAAAACATTAGGTGTGGCCAAATCAACTGTTTGGAACACCCTTAAAAAGAAAGAACGCATCGGTGAGCTCAGCAACACCAAAAGACCCGGAAGACCACGGAAAACTACTGTGGTGGAAGACCGAATAATTCTTTCCCTGGTGAAGAAAACACCCTTCACAACAGTTGGCCAGATTAAGAACACTCTCCAGGAGGTAGGTGTATGTGTGTCAAAGTCAACAATCAAGAGAAGACATCACCAGAGTGAATACAGAGGGTTCACCACAAGATGTAAACCATTGGTGAGCCTCAAAAACAGGAACGCCAGATTAGAGTTTGCCAAACAACATCTAAAAAAGCCTTCACAGTTCTGGAACAACATCCTATGGACAGATGAGACCAAGATCAATTTGTACCAGAGTGATGGGAAGAGAAGAGTATGGAGAAGGAAAGGAACTGCTCACGATCCAAAGCATACCACCTCATCAGTGAAGCATGGGGGTGGTAGTGTCATGGCATGGGTATGTATGGCTGCCAATGGAACTGGTTCTCTTGTATTTATTGATGATGTGACTGCTGACAAAAGCAGCAGGGTGAATTCTGAAGTGTTTCGGGCAATATTATCTGCTCATATTCAGCCAAATGCTTCAGAACTCATTGGACGGCGCTTCACAGTGCAGATGGACAATGACCCGAAGCATACTGAGAAAGCAACCAAAGAGTTTTTTAAGGGAAAGAAGTGGAATGTTATGCAATGGCCAAGTCAATCACCTGACCTGAATCCGACCGAGCATGCATTTCACTTGCTGAAGACAAAACTGAAGGGAAAATGCCCCAAGAACAAGCAGGAACTGAAGACAGTTGCAATATAGGCCTGGCAGAGCATCAGCAGGGATGAAACCCGGTGTCTGATGATGTCTATGCATTCCAAACTTCAGGCTGTAATTGACTGCAAAAGATTTGCAACCAAGTATTAAAAAGTGAAAGTTTGATTTATGATTGTTAATCTGTCCCATTACTTTTGGTCCCTTAAAAAGTGGGAGACACATATACAAACTGTTGTAATTCCTACACCTTTCACCTGATTTGGATGTAAATACCCTCAAATTAAAGCTGAAAGTCTGCAGTTAAAGCACATCTTGTTTGTTTCATTTCAAATCCATTGGGGTGGTGTATAGAGCCTAAAAGATTAGAATTGTGTCGATGTCCCAATATTTATGGACCCGACTGTATATAGAGTCATTTGTCATGGGTTCACATTACATTACAGCTGCTTTGGTGTTAACAACAGGTGCACTACACTAGATGGGCAACAATGAGACAACTTCCAAAACACACAGGTGGAAGCCACTGATCTTTTCTGACTGTTTTTCACTAGTTTTGCATTTAGCTAGATTCAGATTCACTACTGGTAGCATGAGGTGATCCCCACTGGTCAATTCCTCAGGATCAAATGAAATTGCTCCAAGGTGGAAGACCTACGGAGAGAAGAAAAAGATCTATTTAAGAGATTTTGGGAGAGGGTTTATCCTCACAGAATGATCCGTAGGGCCAAACTAAAAGTAGCTACACAAGATAGATTGAGCCTCGTTACCCACCAGAAGGGAAATAGGGGGGGACAGGATTTTGAGGATGAAAACACTAGACTAATTACAATCTTTGGTTCGCAGTGGCATGAAGTGCGCTCAGCAATGGAAAAACATTGGAACGTACTCACAGCGACCCCAAAGATTGCAAAAATTTTGGGTCCAAGACCAAAGATATTAGCCCGAAGGTCCAAGAACTTGGGCGACCTCTTGATTAGATCCAAATTCGTCAAAACTCCTAGTGAAACTTGGCTCTCCAATTATCCCCACACAATAGGGATGTATCCTTGTGGCCATTGCCAGATATGTCACTATGTGGAGAGAACCAATTTTTTTGTGGATGCTTCAGGTACAAACCAATTTGAGATTAGGGATCTAATTAATTGCTCCACGGCAGGGGTCATATATATGATTACATGCCCATGTCCAAAAATATACGTGGGTAAGACCAAAAGACCCCTAAGAGTCTGAATCGGGGAACAACTGAGGGAGCTAAATGAAAAGGAACCTACAAAACCTTTGGCAAAACACTTTCATACACACCATGGGAAGAGTCCAGCTGGGATGAAAGTAAAAGGGATGCTTTGAAACTCCCACAGAGGAGAGGTGACTTCAATCAGATCCTTCTTCAGAAAGAAAAATGGTGGATTTACCACCTAAAGAGCCTCCACCCGGGGGGACTCAACACGGAGTTAAATCTCCAGGTATTTTTACCAAAATATTGAAAGCACTGTCCAAGTCGGCATGAGTTAACTGACACCCTGGGGTATTCTCCTATAAGTTCTCTTAGTTTCAGTTTTGGTATCAGATGTAAATTCCCCCCCCCTCCCCCTCCCCTTTTACCTTCCCTCCTCTTCCTTTCCTTTTTATCTCCTTATATGACAATATCCCCACTTCCTCTACCACATTTGATGCCCACTGCATGTACTCATTGCAAAATTGTAGTTGTATCAAATTACCAGAGGGCCTACATAATGGTATAAAATGCTAAATATCTATTTGGGAGGGATAATAAATTATACAGCCCCGGTCGGGAATATCCATAGACTAATAGTTGTATGTGTCCCCCTCGTGTTCTTCTGTCCTTTTGTCTTGATATTTGTCCAGAATTGTTTACTATGGTATAGTTTGACTGCAACTGCCCTTTATTTATTGTTATGCTAACTATTGCTCTCATATGTCCCAGTACAAAAGGTGGGATAAATGTCCCCAGCCCCGCTTTTTTATTTTTTTAAAAAAGGAGAACGTAAAAAGAACTTTTTCGTTGACCTAGTCATCTATGATTACACCACTGTCCCTCAAGTAAAGTACCTTGATGGGCGGCACCCCTGAAGAAAACAGATTTAAGGGACGGAGCGTTGCCGGCCCAATCAAGGCGTCCAGAGGAAGCTATGCTATTACGCCTAGCGAAACGCGTTGACGTCATCAACGCCTTGTGACGTGGTGGGGACCACGTTCACTGCGGAACTCTGCTCGCTACCTCTGCTGAAAATGAGGCTTGGCCAGCAAGCACCTCACACCAGGAAATACAGCCAGACACACGTGAGGAAATGGAAAGGAACAAGCGGGTTCACCTGCGTCCCGATGTGTGCCGTATAATCACCAGCGGCATACACAGGTACCTGTAGCCAATACTCAAGAGGAGCGCTCCAACAAGAAGGTTTGAAACTTAAGGTATGGAACCTCTTGTCTAATGCAAATGACACTTTATGTTGGTGACGGTGCAACATTTCAGTGCCACATATATGGCCAGTGAAGTAAGCGCTATTAGCGTTAACCTAACCGGATGCACATTATGATTTATATATAGAGTCATTTACCTGGTTAATTCCACCACTCCAGTCCACACTGTCATTACCCATTTACAAGACCATTACTTTCAGTCTGATCTGCCATTCTTTGACTACCTTGGTTCATGTGGTTACAGCAGCACTTTGCATACCTGGAAACTTCTTCAGCCAGTAACTTACCTGATTACCGGTCCGTAGTGACTATGTTATTGAAACTTTTTTAATTTGCAGATTACTACCATGACGGCCAGGTTATATCCTTAGTTTGGCTGTTTGAATTATTTAATTTCCTCCTGTGACCATTTCAACTTTTCATGGTCTAAATACACCATCACTGGTGTGACTATTTACAGCAGTGACCTTGATTGGTTCATTTCCCCACATGTCCGGACGTTGTTTTGTTTTAACTGTGTTTGTCTCCCCTATGTGTATGTCTCAGTATGTCTAGGTCATGCAGTCCAGAAGACCTACGGCCTCCCTAGGACTGCCTGGTGGCACTCTTATTTGGTGTTTATATTTTTTAGAATTAATGTACACTGTATTATGTAACATTTATTTGCCTATTAAAGTTGTACTTGTTTTTCTAAACTTGGGTCATCGCCCTTCCCTCTTGTATCAACCGCTTGGTTTCCTTGGGGTCTTCCCAGAAACACACTCTTCTTCTATATATGCTGTTTTTGGTTGTAGAGAGGGACACTAAATGTTAGTGAGTGGCACCAATTTCATTGTTTAACTAACATATGTGGACCCTGATATCCTGTCCTTTTGTTTTGAGTTATAGCATGAAGTGATACCTGGACCTTATAGAGGTTGCACAGACCAACTGCTCCAGGATGGCCCATCAATACATGCCACTGCCACAAGGTTTGCTGTGTCTCTCAGCACAGTCTCAAGAGCATGGAGGAGATGCTGGGAGACAGGCAGTTACTCTAGAAGAGCTGGACAGGGCCATAGAAGGTCCTTAACCCAACAACAGGGCTGGTATCTGCTCCTTCGTGCAAGGAAGTATTAGCTGAGTATTGAAATTATGCCTTGGAAGCTTCTTGGATATAGCAATATGCTTTACTCTTCATGGAGGAATGTATCAGAACATGTCTTTACAGGAAACAGGAGGATATCATAACATATCTTACAGCTTGAGAACATGAACACAAATAAAAAGGAACTAAGTGCATGCAAGTACATACTCTTACATAAGGAAGGTACTTCCTCTGATTACTTTACCATAGAACACACACTATAGCTCTACAGTGCCATCTGCTGGTATAGACAGGTATAATGTATATGTATAGTTCAGTATATAAAGCTACTAAGCTGTTGCTCTTCCAACACCCCTCTCAACAGCATGTGCTTTTTTTAAATTATATTCAGCTTCTTCTGGATATAACTATGATGTTCCTTGAACAAAGGCTTGGTGAGTGCACCAGCAGTCACCTCCTCTGATGGGCAGTATTGAATGTTAATAACACCTTGCTCTTGACTGTCCCTCAGTAGGTGATACTTGACATTGATGTGTTTGGTCCTAGGATTGACTCTTTCTGATTGTGCAAGTTTCATACAACCCTGGTTGTCTTAAAAAATGGGAATTGGTTGTGACATTCCTATCCCAATGTCCACAAAAAGTTGACAAATTCATATCACTTCTTGACATGCTCGACAGTTGCTTGCTTTCGACTAGACCAGCTTATGGTTCCTTCCCCATACCGAAAAATGAATGTGGATTTGCGGTCTGTACAGTCCCTGGCCCAACCAGTGTTGGATCTGATGTTGCTGGTAGCTGTAACTTCATCTGAATTGTTCCTTTGAGGTACTGCATCACTCTCTGCACTACTTTACAGTAATGCTGACAGGGAGCTGAGACTTTCCTGCATAGTATGCCCACTACTGCGGCTATATCTGGTCTTCTCACAGTGACAACATATAGCAGCTCATCAATTGCTCTGCGATACATATCATTGTTGGGTAGCAAGTTTTCTGCTTCATTGCTCTTCAGATAGCCTGGTTCCATAGGAGTATTTACTTCCTTTGCATCTTGCATATGGAATTGTTCCAAGATTTCAGAGATTTTCTGAGATTGTTTCAAAAGATAATTTCCATCTTTTTCTCTCTATATTTAGATTCCCAGATAGTAGGTAATGTTCCCTAGCTCTTTGATTTAAAAAAATCTTTCAGCTTGTTAACTATATGATTGTAATCCCCTTCAAAACAAGTTATAATGTCATCGACATAGATAAGGATGTATATCCATCTGTCTCCTTGATTCTTGGAGTAGAGACAGGGGTCTGCTTTACTTTTTGAGAATCCCTCTCTGGTAAGTACTGCTTTCAAAATCTCATTCCACATCCTTGAGATTGCTTAAGACCATAGATGCTCTTCTGAAGTTTACAAACAAGGTTGTCTCCTTGCTCAAACACTGGTGGTTGCTCCATGTAGGGATCTTCCTTTCTATCTCCATATAAGAAAGCAGTTTTAACATCTAAGTGCATGCCCTTCCCAGCTGCAGCGCTAAGAAGCACTCTGATGGTGGAGTGTTTTACGACAGGAGCGAATGTTGCATCGTAATCTTCACCGAATTTCTGGGAGTAACCCTTGGCAACTAGTCTAGCTTTGTATTGGTGGATATTCCCTTCTGCGTTTGACTTTACCATCTCACAGGGATCAGTGTTTCTGGTGACGGGCTCTCATCAAAATAAACACTACGGCTTATTGTCACTTTGTCAGTCTTTTGGGTGTAGAATTCTGTAACCTTAGTTTGCTCACTGTAGCATACTATAATGCTCTCTATGGCTCTGTTCTGCAGCTTGGATCGCTTCTCACTTGAAATAAGGGCATATGCTTTACATCCAAACACTCTGATGTGCCCTATGCTAGTCTTTGATTCATGCCACAGTTTGAATGTAGAACTTTTAATGGCTCTTGAGGGTAGTCTGTTCTGTAGGTAGGTTTCAGTCATGACTGCTTCTCCCTAGTACTTGTGAGGTAGGTTGGCATCTGACAACATGCACCTGGCCATTTCTATAAGAGTGCAATTTTTCCTTTCCGCTACACTATTTTGTTCAGGAGTGTATGGTGCGGTTGTCTGGTGTGTGATTTCTTGTCTCTTCAGGTATGAGGCCACTTCTTTGCGTATATATTTATATACATTTATATAAATGTATATATATATATATATATATATATATATATATATATATATATATATATATACATTTTCGGTGCATATTATTCCTGGTGTGCATTGGAATGTGTTGCTAGACATGGCAATGAACTCTTGAAGTTTCTCTGATGTTTCATTCTTGTGTTTCATTAGATAAGTAGTTATGTACCTGGAATAATAATCAATGAAAGTCAGTAGATATCTGTTCCTGCCTGATGTGGGAGTTTTCTTTGAACCACATACATCACTGTGTATACGCTGCAGGGGGTGGGTAGTTTTTCTTTGAGACGCCTGTGGAAGGGGAGCATGTGTGGCTTTTGCTTCAATACAGCACTTGCATTTCATGAGGACTTTGCAAGGCTCTATTGTCAAATCTTCTGATAAGCATATCTTTATAATGTCCTGTATAGCTTTTGGACTTCTGTGTCCCAGCCGTCTGTGCCATAAGTGAATGCATTTGCTGTGGAGGTCATTAGAGACTATATTGGCTTGCTGGTCCGTGGTGATGAGATTGTATAGGTGATCATCCAGTTTTCCTTTTGCGAGGAATTGCTCATTATTGTGAATTGTGCATTCATCACACTGGAACGTAACTGTGAGACCGTTGTTTGCAAGACTTTTCATTGATAGAAGGCTGATTTCTAGTTCTGGAACATACAACACTTTCTTTAGAAGTATACTGTGGTGACCTCCTTGTGGTGTAATACAGTCCAGGAAGCCCTAGCCTTTACCTTCTGATGCGATGCTTTTCCCATTTGCTAGGAAAACTTTGTCTTTTGCACTGTAATCAATGTTTGTAAAGAAGGTCTAGTCATGTGGCTAGTCATGTGGCTTGTCGTTCCTGAATCTATGCTGCTCTGTGTCATTTTAAAGGTGTCACTCCATGATGTGTCTGCAGTTTCCTTTGCAGCAGCTTTGAAAGGCTGCAGAGGAGCAGGACAACACTATGGTTATCTTTGATGTCCTCTCCATTTGCACAAAGCTGCTTTATGATCTCTAGCATAACATTCACATGATCACACATTTGCTGGCCTTATTCTATTCTCATTTTATAAGGGTTATAAGAGAAGAGTTGCGCTCCCTTAATCATAAAAGATGTGAATACATAAGGAAGGTACTTCCTCTGATTACTTTACCATAGAACACACACTGTAACTCTGCAGTGCCACCTGCTGGTATAGACAGGTATACTGTATATGTATAGTTCAGTATATACAGTATATAAAGCTACTATGCTTTTGCTCTTCCAACAGGAGGAACAGGATGAGCACTGCTGGAGCCCTGCAAAATGACCCCCAGCAGGCCACTGGTGTGAATTTCTCTGACCAAACAATTAAAAACAGACTTCATGAGGGTGGCCTGAGGGCCCAATGTTCTCTAGTGGGTCCTGTGCTCACTGCCCAGCACTGTGGAGCTTGATTGGCATTTGCCATTAAACACCAGAATTGACAGGTCCGCCACTGACGCCCTGTGATTTTCATAGATGAGAGCAGGTTCACCCTGAGCACATGTGACAGACATGATAGGGTTTGGAGAAGCTGTGGAGAATGTTATGCCACAAGTTCCAATACCATTGTGCTCAAATATTTTTTTAAAGAGTTTTCAATAAATTTTATTTGGGTTTCATGGAACTCCAACAAAATAGAACAATCAGCATGTACAGTGCAAACAGACATATAAACTGGTCGAAGATCATTCACATCCCTACCAGGGAAACAGATGAGAATTACATTGAATGTGAAAGAATACACAAGTAAGATCATGAAGCATTACATAATTTGTGTTAAATTCTCATTTTACATGTTATATACTCATTTGAGAGTACATTTTCAAAACTGTGCCGTACTGTAGTTACCTAATGATACAGGATTGACTAACTAATGCAGTTAAAATGGTCACATACATGTGCTTGTAAACTAAGTTAAACAATAAACCCTATAAAATGTGGTCAAGGAAAAAAGGTGGGATTACGAGGGTCTGTAGTACAGTACAGCTAGATTGGTCAAGGTGACACAGGCACTAAGCAGAACCTATGTTTACAACAAGGCCTAGGGTGTAAAAAATGTAAGTCTTAGCTGTCAAGTGTTAACCCAAACTGGGATATAGAATGTATAGGAATGTCGGAATAGAAGCTGGTATAGTAGAATGATGAGAAGAGGGAACAGAGCAAAATAGAAGTAGAGAAGAAGGGAAATAATAATGGGAAAAAAAAAAGAAAGTGCAGAGCGGTGGGGTGCTCATATTTTTATTATTATACTGTAATCTTGTATGGAGCTGTGGCTGGGTCTTGCTTTCTGCAGGCCAACTACTTTGTCCATAAATGCCACTTCCAATTTGGCGCTGTTATAACATGATAAAGATGTGTGCATACTCTGCAACAAGTAACCATGCTCACCGTGTCACATCCACTTGTGATGTCACATCTCTATGGTGTGTTCAGTGCTGACCAGGAAGTCCTGGGTGCCTCCAGCACAGCAGATCAGCAGGCCTGCAGACAATTCCACCTGGCGAACCAGGACTGGATGTCAGAAATGGCACATTACGGTCAAAAAGCGTTTTTTTATCTGTTACAGGTGAGTGCATATCTTTGTGCCAATAAGGTTTTTGCTTATTGCTACACTTTGCTGGCACTCCCCCTCCTTTTGTGTTTACAACCCTAAACCATGTCACAGGTCTGCTTTAAAGAAAAGATGATGCTTTACCCTGAATGGCTGACTCTGACATTTTATATAGTTACACGATAAGTCAGGTGAGCTAAATAAACATAAAACAAAAGCATAGCTCAATATGCAGTTGTTCCAGAGGAAAGGAAAAACATTTCTAATCTGTAAAAAAAATCCTTGAAAAGAACATTACTAAAGATAAAAGGCAAACAGTTGACAAATCTACAAAGGAAAGTTGTTCACTTACTTTGTCAATTTTACATGATCTCAATAGAAGCTTTCAGTGACATTTAAATATATACATTAGAACCCAAGTGACAGATAATTAAATTACAGTGTATTTAATGTATACATAAACTGTAAGAGTAATATAAATAAGAACACTGAAAATAAATCACTTATACAGTACTAAACCTAAGTAAATTATATTTGCTTTGCTTTTCCCAAGCGTCATGAAAACTAATCACATGAAGTTAAAAATCCTATAAGTTTAAATTGCATTTTTGTTGATGCTTTAGCAGACCTGCAAACTTTTCAAATAGAAAATGTAATTTACCAACAACTGAGTGAGTCCATTTGTTCACATTTTATTAATCTAATGTTCTATGGTCAAATGAACAGAAATCGTTAAAACTGTCATCATGCTAGTCTTGCACCTAGTACACTCTATAATTTACATTTAAAGCATGATGGCAAATCTACGCATTATGATTTTTAATTGAAGGTTCTGGAAACTGCATTGCTAGTATGGATGCTTAATTTACACCCAATTTAAAAGCAATCACTGAACTTGGGAAAGACAGTATTCCTGAAATGATTTCTTATGAGTCTTGATACAGATTAACTTTGAGAGACTTATTATGTGAAAAATACATTATTTGCACTTAACATTTCTGTTTCAATTACGTTGAAAATGAAGACTAATTGCAGTGGTCATTTTGATTTGACAGAATGATACATGTTCTATTTAATTTAGGGGAGTACTATTTATACTGCTTGTGTATTCTTTTTGTTTAATGTTGTACAGGCCATTTATAACAATCATGATTATGACATATTTGTTTTGTGGGTTTATATCACATCAATGTTATTTAAAATAAAAAATAAATATAATGGTAATTATTGGTACTTTGCAAGTACTGCTGCCATTGCATTCTTGACACTTGATCTCAATATGTAGTCTGTTTATATTCTTATTGTTTTTGATAATATTCTTTTTTTCTTATCCCATATCCATAGCCAAAGCTTTTTTGGTGTTGGGTGTATTAAAACCTTTGACAGTTTGCTTTTTGCTATTTGTGACCAATTTTAAGATTTTTCTTTACTTTTACTTCTCTTTACCCTTTAGGTGCAATAGGAATTAAGTGGAAATCTCTTCAATGTAAGGGGAATTTCCGTCTTAGACAATTGTTACAGAAACAGGTGTACCAACTAGAAAATTTCCATTCTACTTTCTGAACCTCTATAAACCATTTCCCACCCAGCATATTGACAAATGACGGCCGGGCAGAGGGTTCATTATCCTGACTGGACGTCTATTGATGTCCTCAGGATAACCCACAATTGCGCACCCACAGGGGCGCACATCGCGGCGATCAGCTGTGCCGTGGGTCAGTCTGACCCACCGCATAACCGTCCAAGGTAAAAGGCTTCCTGACGGGGGGCTGCTCTGAATGTTTATCAGTGCAGCCCCCCTCAGGATTGCCACACTGGACCACCAGGGAACCAACCAGGACCACCAGGGAGCCCCCACCAGGGACACCATAAGGAGGCCACCCAGGACCAACAGGGAGACAATCAGGAGGCCGTCCAGGGACCACCAGGGAGCCCCCACTAGACCACCAGGTAAGGGCAATACAGTGCACTGTGGGGATGGCACTGTGCCCATATGTGATGCCTGCCAGTGCCATCCCTAACAGTGCTATATGCACCAGTGCCATGTACCAGTGCTCACCTGTGCCACCTATCAGTGCCATCCCTAACAGTGCTATATGCACCAGTACCATGTACCAGTGCTCACCTGTGCCACCTATCAGTGCCCATCTGTTTCACCTATCAGTGCCCAACTATGCCACCTATCAGTGCCCACCATTTCCACCTATCAGTGCCCAGCAGTGCCACCTATCAGTGTCGCCTATGAGTGCCTATTAGTGCCACATATCAGTGCCCGTCAGTGATGCATATCAGTGCCGCCCTATCAGTGCCCATCAGTGCTGCATATATGTGCCCCATCATCCATGCAACCTTATCAGTGCCACTTCATCAGTGCCAATCTGTACTGCCTCATCAGTGGCCGTCAGTCTAACCTCATCAGTGTAGCCACATTAGTGCCCATCAGTGATGGAGAAAATGTACTTACACAAAGTTTTGTGACAGAAACAAAGAATAACTTTTTTTTTCAAAATTTTTTTTTTTTTATTTGTAGCGCAAAAAATAAAAACTGCAGGGGTGATCAAATAGCACCAAAAGAAATCTCTGTTTGTGGGAACAAAATTATAAAACTTTTGTTTGGGTACAGTGTCGCACGACCGCGCAATTGTCATTCAAAACGCAACAGCACCGAAAGCTGAAAAGTTTGCCTCTAATCACCTCCATTCACCTACAATCATCAAGTTGATCCGAGGATCATGTATATGGCATACAAAGGGTTTTGTACTTGTTTGATTGGCAAGTCTACCCCCAGAATAGAAGTGTGTCATAATGTCGAGGAACAAAATCCTCTTTTCCACATCTGGTCCTCAAAAAAGATGAGGTTTGTAAGGGGGGTGGAAGCCCCCTTTAGAATAAGAGAATTCCAGGCAATCTTCCAATTCAAATAAAATGATTTCAGGGGTACATTAGCACCCTTTATTACTCATTTTCAGAAAGAATTAATGGAGACAAAAATACCAACAACTAAAAATTTTTATTCAAATTGGTTGTCAACCCGTGACAACCACTTTAACCTACAGGTAAGCCTATAATAAGGCTTACCTGTAGGTTCCCTGCATAGTTCCTGAACCTGCACGGTTTAGGAGATATACAGTGTACTGTCATTGCAGACATCATTCAGCACATGCGTAGTGGAAAAACGGCCCGCTGTGCCGTTTATTCACTTTGCTCGTGCCGTGACTGGCAGCTCCCGCGTGCATGTACAAGAGTGACATCTCACAACTCTGGCCAGTCACAGAGCTGGAGTTGAGCCCCCGGAAGGAAGAGGGGCTGAAAATGGACACTGCCTGCACAGGGGACATCGCAGGCTTTGTTTTCAGGTAAGTGACACATAATGGGCTACTATGCGATGCATAGTAGCCCATTATGCTTTTACTTTGCAGGGGAATATAGAGGAAGTAAACCCCATTGGGGTTTACTTCCTCTTTAATGCCATTGCAAATAAAAAAACATCATTAATGTCCTCTGATTTCCATAGTCCAATGATGTAGATCTGTTTTCCATGTTTCCAAGTTCTGCTCACCCATCAAAGGGCCTGGGACTGGCATGGTGGGTGCTGATGGGTAGAGGGGAGGGAGATCAGCCCCTTCCTGTTAATAACCCAGACGCTTTGTTTAAAATATCCCTTGCGGGTACTGGTGATCCGTCCCATAATCACAGCTGAGCAGCATTTTTCTCAGAGTGTACTACATAAAATAAAAAAGAACATACATTCCCCAAAAAACAACATATTACAAAATAATAGTTCTCTAAGGAACAGCATAAAACAAAAATATAACAAAGTATACATTTAACAAAATCATAAGGTGAAATGAATGACATGTCTACAATATGGGAGGTATCCTGTGTATTTAAACTTGTGTAGCAATTTGAAGCAATGCCTGATTAAGAGCTAACCAACATAAAATGCATTGACAGTTTCTTTTCCCTTGTTATACAACTGTAAATGTATTTTCTGATACAATAAAGAAAGTTTTTTTTAAGTGTGCAGTCATTCATCCTAGTTCAGGTATACATTACCAATGTCCCTGAAGTGACCAAACATGTTGGCGAGCCTGGTTCTTGACATCATCACTCCGGCTGGCGGAATAGCAGTGATGCTGTATTCGCTTACAAGCTGGTCTCTTTCATAATTCATGTGAGGACACATTGCAATGGGCACATGTACAGTATATTGTCTGGTTTTCAAGCTCTTCACCCTCACTGGATTCAGTGTATACAGTATCTATCACAGATTTAAAGGTGACTTACACCAATATTGCATCACATATTATTTATATGGACACTTGCAATTATTTTGTATTGGTTATATTGTATGACATACTTGTTTTTTTTTATTCATTTTGAAGTAAGGTTGTGGTAACTTAAAATTTAAAGGAATAGCACACCTATTTTTATCTTATACATTTCAGAGGCAAGCTGGATCGGCACCTGTGTTGACTAGGATTGGTGCTTTGTTTCTATAAAATTAATATACAGTGATTTTTATTTAATCTGAATTAAATAACATACACATAAAACTCCAACCATGCTGTTCCATTACATATCATTGTAGGCAGGTTCAGAGGGTGTGCCAGGTGTGCCTGGGCATGCCCTAAACACTATGTGTTGTGTAGATTCCCCCTACTGCCCAGCCACTCTCCTTGATGGCCCACCCACCATGCAGTGCTGCTGGCTTTCCTCCTCTCCTCTCCCCCTGGCTCTTACGGGATATGGTTCAGGATGGAGAGTGGGGGAAGGGGCTAGTAAATATGTAATTTACCAGCCACTTCCTTTCCTAAATGAACACAGTGAACACACTCACTCACTGTGTCCATTCATAACTTCACTTTAGTTTGTAAACATTTTTGTAAATATTTTATTCTATCTTTTCATGTGACGGCACTGAAGAAATTACACTTTGCTACAATGTAAAGTAGTGGGGGGCGTGTCTGGCCAGCAACCTAGATGGCCGCTCTTCTATGAGGCTCCTGTGATCCCAGCCATAAATCGACTGAAAAAGCGACAATGCTGACAGCATCCACCCCACAGTGTACTCTTGAAACGACCCTCTGCCTAGTAAGATGTCTCGTCAAAGGAAGAACGCCGATCGGCTGCAGAAACTCACAGATTTCTTCCCAGCATCAGGCCCTAACTCTATCCAAGATGGCGCCGGCCTGAGACAAAGAACATCACAACGTTCACAAAAAGCAGGTGAGATGAGCACCGATCATAGACTGGCCTTCCCCCTGTATGAGGGAGACCCAGGCGATTCCTCCCCTCCCGTATCGCCCACGACCCGAAGCCCGCTATAGTCCAGGCCCCGCATGGAAGACTCGGAACGTAATCCGAACGCGGATCCGATCGTGAATTTGTTCGAAGAACAAATCAAAGATCTGTTCGCGGACATGATCGCTCCGTCTACTCTCGTTTCCTCTCACATAGAGAATGTATCAGCCTCAGATCAACCTATTACTGAGGTATTTTTGAAGACTATGTTGGTCTCTCTGTGATAATCTCTTCACACAGATATGTACGCAGCCCTCTTCCAGAATTTCACATGTAGAAACTAAGGTCAGTGAAATGTGTACAGCCCATAATAACATGGTAGACGCCCTCACCGACCAAGATTCAGAACTGCAGCAACTACACCTCAAAATAGCCGACCTGGAGGATCGCTCCAGGCGGAACAATCTCAAGCTCCTCGGAATACTAGAGGCAATAACACCTGATGCACTTGTACCATACAGTATGTGCAACAACTGATGAAAGTACTAAGTCCGTCACTCTCTGATTTAGAACTAGCAATCGACAGGGCCCACAGCATTCCAAAACCGGATTTCCTACCAGCCTCTGTCCCGAGAGACGTACTAGCAAGAGTCCATTTCTACCATGCAAAAGAAAAAGTCATGTTAGCTGCGAAAAACACCTCTTCACTACCAGAACCTTACATTGGGATCAAAATCTATGCAGACCTTTCGAAAGCGACATTGCAAAATTGAAGAAACCTTTCAACTATAACGAAAGCACTTTGGAACCATAGCATTCCCTACCAATGGGGATTTCCTAAGAAAATAAGGATTAAACGACAAGGCAAATCCCACACAATCAGGAGCTTGGAATCAGGTTTGAAACTACTTAAAGAATGGGGAATAATACCAGCACTGGAACCTTCCCCCTCTCCAAAGCGTCCACAACATATGGATACACAGTGGTCTTAAACAACAAAGTATTACTTGGATGCATCAGTTCAACCCACTAAAAGCTGGGACCTCTTTTTCTTTTAGCCTCATTCACAAACTATGTCTAATTCTGTTTTATCTCCGATCATTACGTTAATGACTCAAATATCTCTATCCCCCCCGTTCACAAAAGTAGCAAGAGATGCTACCCATGTTGCTTGCATTCTTGGCAAGCCTTTCTTATTCTTTCCCCTTTTTATTGCTTTCTTCCCCCACAAAACACCATCCTCCCTACGGTACATACAATATCTTGCAAAGAAGCATTCACTTGAACATTATGCTCACACAAGAGCAACATCATCTGGAAAACCAAAATACAATTACATCTTGGCCCTATTCAACTCATCGACCAAAGAAAGTTACTCTCACCAGAGTCAACTTCAGACCTCTAAACTCCAAAGATTTATCACATCTACACCCACATCGACTCTTGTATACCTCTGATGCCCCTTAAAATTATGACTCTCAATGTACGAGGTCTGAATTCACCATTCAAGTGTGCATCACTGATCAGAGAATCCAATCTACTCAAACCAGACATTTTACTAATACAAGAAACTCACTTTGCTATAGGCAAATCTCCAACTCTGCATATGCGACAATGCCCACATGCCTCCAACTCCCGAAAGAAGAACGGAGTTCTGACAACAATAAGGAATACATCCACATTTCACCTTCATTCAGAAATAGTGGACCCCTTGGCAGATATCACATCCTCATATGTGACATTGTTAAAACCACATATACTATTGCAAATGTATACGTCCCAAACAACTTAGATTTTGTAGAAAACTTCTCAAGAAAATCCTGGACCTCAAAAAGGCAAACTTTAATTGGAGGTGACTTTAACATCATTAATAATAGAGATTTGGATGCCTCGAATACCAAAAGAGCACCCCACCAAACCCTGAATCAAGTACTACACTCCCTGGACCTGTATGACATCTGGAGATGCCAGCACAGCACCGAAAGAGATTATTCATACTATTTCCCACCACACTTCTCATACTCCCGAATTGACTTTTTTATTACAGACAAATGGACACTACAAACAATAACTTCATCAAGTATTGGGACAATAACATGGTTGGATCATGCCCCAGTCTCGATACAATTAGGTGAACCTCGCAAAGCCGCTTCCACCAATCTCTGGAAACTAAACGCGGCCTTACTGTCTAAGCCCGAACACCGCCAGAAAATCATTCAAGCCCACACCTTATTTTTTCAAACAAACTCTTCACCAGAAGTATCTATCCCCACTCTATGGGCTACTTACAAAGCCTACATGAGGAGAATCTTTATACAAATGCAATCCAATTTGAATAGCCAGAGGAGAAAGCAAACTGAGGAGGTCTTAGATTCAATTAAGCAATAAGAAACCCAAAACAAGCAAGCCCCCACCCAAGTCTTAGCAGACTCCCTACAGCAAGACAGACAAAAACTTCAGTCCCTACTGTCATACAAAATTGAATATAACCTGAAAAGAACCAAATCCATATATTACTCTTTAGGAAATAAAGCTAATTCCTTACTAGCGAAATCGGCCAAACACCAACGCCTAAAAGCAAAAATAAATGCAGTCTACCACCCCATCTCCAAAAACCTTTACACAAACCCTGTAGATATTGCAGATGCCTTTGGGGACTTCTACCAAGCTCTCTACAACCTCAAAGACGATGACTCAACACCTCAACCCACCCAACTAGCTATACAAGAATATTTAAAAACTACCAACCTACCCTCTCTCACAGAAAATCAAATTCAATCTATAGCTAAACCCTTCACTCCCCAGGAAATAAAAGAAACTATAAAAAACCATTCCATTGCACAAATCCCCAGGTGGAGATGGATACACTAATGAATTCTATAAACAATTCCCAACTGATCTGGCTCCCCACCTTGCAGACCTCTTCAACTTTGCTGCATCCTCTGGCTCCTTTCCTACAGAGTTCTTACAATCAATAATTACTACTATACCTAAACCTGGCAAGAATCCCCAGGAAGTACAAAACTATAGACCCATATCCCTTATTAACACGGATATTAAGATATATGCTAAAACATTAGCTAGAAGACTTATTCCCCTGATTCCTATGTTGATACACCCGGACCAAGTGGGTTTCGTGCCTGGACGACAAGCCCTGGATGCCACAAGGAAACTGATCTCCCTTTTACATGACTTAAAACACAAAAAAAGCCTTCTCTGTTCCTTTCTTTGGACGCAGAGAAGGCGTTTGACAAAATTCACTGGGGATTCTTGCAGGAAACTCTACAGAAATTTGGTCTCATAGGTTGGATAAAACAAGTTATTATGGCCCTTTATTCATCCCCCTCAGTGAGAGTTCTAACAGATGGCCTACTATCTAAACCTTTTAAAATAACTAATGGTACACGCCAAGGCTGCCCTCTTTCCCCTATAATATTTGCACTCCTAATAGAACCCCTAGCATCCAAAATAAGAGCAGATCCGAAAATATCTGGCATACCATACAACCACATAGAATAGAAAATTAGTCTCTTCGCTGATGATATAATTATCTTAGTCACTAACCCAACCCAATCCCTCCATTCTGTTCAACTAGCCCTTGACCAATACACCCAAAAATCCTACTATAAACTGAACGTTTCCAAATCAACAATCCTAAACTACATTTACCTCCTCACATCCAAAATACCCTGCAACAAAAGTATGCTTTCTCCTGGTCCTCAAAATCAATTCCATATTTAGGAATTAACCTGACCTCACACACCACACAATTGTATGATCTTAAGCATAAAGTAATTTTGCAATCACTCCCAAAGGATATAAACTCACTACGCTCTAAGGGGGTCTCAAAACTAGGTCGTATAGCCATTGTGAAAATGTTTATACTCTCCAAAATATTGTAACTCTTTAGAACTCTCCCTATCACCCTTCCCAAAATGTTTTTCCTAACTGCCCAAAAATATATAAACCAATACATATGGGAATCGAAACGCCCCAGATGCGCATCCCATCTGTTGTACAGACCACTAAATAAAGGGGGCACTGCCCTTCCACATTTGCACACATACTACATAGCATCATTATTCGATCAACTATATTACTGGTGGCACCCCTGCAGAGAGAAAATCTGGTCTTTTGTTAGAATCTTCCACGATCCACCCTATGACTCCATATACTTACTTCTCTCCTATGCTCTTCCTAGATTCACGGAATCCAACCACCCAACCATCAAAGCCTCCCTAACAGCATGGGCATTTCTAATCTCCCAAAATGCACAGCCAGCTGATCCAATAAAAATCCCCATAAATATTCTTAAAGGAATAATACCAGACTTAAATACTGTCCCATGGACACAATGTAACATCAATCATCTCCAACAGCTTTACGACAAAGAAAACTTAATCCCATTTCCCACCCTGCAAAAGAACTATAACTTACCACCCTCTGAGTTCTACACATACATAAGAATATACCACTACCTACACTCACATAAGATCCCTGTAGAAATTACTATCCCAACTAAAGTACGTCAATTCTTTGATACCCCATACTACAGAGGTCACGGAATCTCATTTTTCTTTAACATTATCAACGAGCTAATTTTTCCAACTAGAACCTCATCCTTGGAAAAATGGGAATCATCACTAAACCACCACACAACTGATGAAAATTGGCAGAAGGTTTTATTCTACTCCGCCAAAACCTCCAGATGCGCAAATCATTGGGAGTCCTATTTAAAAATACTACATATGGGGTACCTCACACCAATAAAACTCTCGAGGATCTATCCTAACACTCAACCACAGTGTTGTCGTAACTGTGGTGACCATGGTTCCCTTATGCACATAATGTGGTCCTGCAAATCTCTCACTTCGTATTGGAATGGGATTTTCAAACTAATAGCGGATATCACAGGCCACATTATTAACCCAGACCCAAAAATAGCACTGCTAAACATAGGATTAGACTCATTTCCTCCTCCTTCTAGACACATCATTATACATACCCTGTACGCAGCAAAACTAAACATTACCAGAAAGTGGAAATCTATCAACATACCTAGTGTGACTGAAACCATAGCAGAGATTAACCACCAATATGGCATGGAAAGAACATTTGCACTAATCAACCTCTCCTACCCAAAATTTCTCCAGAAATGGGCCTTATGGACACAAAATAATAAATGTACAATTAAATAAAACACCATATATCAAGCGGAATGCTAGTATTATAACTATAGAACCTACTCTTTCAAGATCTCTTTCCCTTCCCCTCCCTTCCCTCCCTTCTTTTATTTGTTGGATAAAGTCTCTTGAGTACCCGTACTTAAAATACACTGTCACAACTCGTTTTGTTTATAACTTGCAACCAATCTTTCTCACATGTTGTTAACCTTTTTTTTTCATTACTATTAAGATGTCAATCTATACTACACATACTTACCTTGTTGATTATTGTAATAAGCAGACGTGTACTTTAAATATGTAATGAACAATACATATTGTTATAACCATTAATCCACAATAAAAATTATTGAACTTTGAAAAAAAAAAAAAAGTGCAAATCAATTCATAACTTTTCTGAAATGTGTTTTTCTGTTTCTATTTTTGTTGTTATTCTGTCTCTCACTGTTATAATAAGCCTAGAATGTAAAGTAGTGAGTGTACAGCTTGTATAACAGTGTAAATTTGCTGTCCCCTCAAAATAACTCAACACATATTTGGGGCATCCTCAAATGGAAGGTGGAGGAGCGCAAGGTCTCTACCATCCACCAGCTGTGTGATGTCTTCATGGAGGAGTGGACGAGGACTCCAGTGGCAACCTGTGAAGCTCTGGTGAACTCCATGCCCAAGAGGGTTGAGGCAGGGCTGGAAAATAATGGTGGCCACACAAAATATTGACACTTTGCGCCCAATTTGGACATTTTCGCTTAGGGGTGTACTCACTTTTGTTGCCAGCGGTTTAGACATTAATGTCTGTGTGTTGAGTTATTTTGAGGCGACAGCAAATTTACACTGTTATACAACCGGTACACTCACTACTTTACATTGTAGCAAAGAGTAATTTCTTCAGTGTTGACACATGAAAAGATATAATAAAATATTTACAAAAATTTGAGGAGTGTACTCACTTTTGTGAGATACTGTATACATATAATATATATATTTGCTGGGTGCACAGCAAAAGAATGTAGTACATATAATCCCAAAAAGAGAGCAGCACTCACGGGTCTCGTAAGTTGAACGCACAATGAAGGGTTTATCTCGATGTTTTGACAAGGCACAAGCTTGTCCCGAGGAAGAGGAGCATGTGCCTTGTTGAACCATCAAAATAAAACCTTCACTGTGCATTCACATTTCAAAACCCATGAGTGCTGCTCTCTCTTTGGGATTATATATATAAATACTGTACATATATATATATATATATATATATATATATATATATATATACTGTACATATTGTACAGGACACTGGTGATGTGTCCGGGATGGTAGGTACATTTTCCTGATATATGGGTTGTGGTCTCTTTAAGTTACAAAGACATTGCAGTACTCAGGAGTTTTCGCCCATGCAGGGTGAGGTTAAGTTTGGCAGGAGAGGACTGACTTCCAGTACTCTCAGGATTGCTAAATTTGTATTAGGGACCCAAATTTCAGAGGTTCAGAGAGACTTGGTTGGGAAGAGCCTCCAAACCCTGACTACCAGAACTTTAGTAACAAAGTGGTTAAGTCCCAGGTGAGGGGGGTTTGAAAGGCAAAAAAAATGGAAATCAGCACCTGTATTAGAGAAGTGAGTAGAAGAAAGAGACTCATAGGCTGTGTGTCAAGTGTGAGTTCTCAAACAAGCTGAGGCACAGGCTGATAACCCCCATGTGGCCTGCCAAGCACCTTTACTATGGAGCAGCCTAACCCCTGTATAGGACCAATGATTCGCGGTGAGCCTGCTGTTTAGTTTCTGATACCAGGATATAGACTGTTTGACTTTGGCTGAAGCAAGCTGTCTTTATTGTTTAACTGTGATTCAAATAAATGAGCTGTTTTGCTTACACTAAACTGTCTGACGGTCATTCCAGAGCTACCCCAGATCTATCTACTGGCTCACTTCCAGCCGGTGTAGCAGCCGGGAGTGTGTGTACTTTAGTAAAGCCAACTGTTGCCTGTCATGTGGAACTGATAGAAAGCCATTGTGAAGCCACCTATAACTTCCACACCCACCGCTGCAATGTGCCACCCCCATGCAACTCCCCCACCATGTTCACTGGACTCCACTGTCCCACCTGCGGACCTGGTACAGTCATGTTGGGTGTCTCTGGGTAGTGCGCGGGAGCTCAGTGGACATCCATCTGCTGAGCTTCTCTCGTGTACGGACCAGCAAGTGACATGTATGACTTCCTGGTCATAATGTGTCAACCAGTGCCCAGGTAAGGGACTGATGAAACACAATCTGTGTTTCATCAGCTGCAGTGGAGTATAGAGGAAACATCCAGGGTCTAATAGAACCTGAATATCTCATAAAGAGAATCTGTTACCCATATGCTATCACAAAGAGGAGCAATAGCCCCCAATGTGATAGCAATAAAGTAATGTAAAAAAATAATAATACAAAAAGTTTTAAATATTTAAAGAGACACTTAACAAAAAAACAAAAAAGTTTTAGACCCCCTCCCCCACACATACAAAAAACGGCATGTTGGGCACCTATATGGGAAAATGGCGATTGACCCACACATGTTACATGGTGCTGGGCATGTCAGAGTGAAATCAATAACTTTAGCACCAGAGCTACTGCGTAACTCTAAACTGATGTCCTGTAGGGGGCTTTTAAAGTGTTGTGTATGAAAAAATATAGGGTACTGAAGATTTTCACATTTCACAGGCACAAGCAGTTTTAATGTCTGACATGTTAGGTATCTATTTACTCAGCACAACCTCATATTTTGTATTCTACCAAAAAATGGGTATTAAATTGCATTTATATGCCAAAAAAATAAACTTTTGTGTATTTTTTACTGAAATGTTGTGTTTCATAAACTGTTGAACCAACATAAGCTGCCAATCAAGCCTATCTTAGTTTAGTCAGCTGCTTTGGAGGGCAGATGAGAGATTTGGGATCTAATAGATTCCATATTTGTCCATTAAGAGGACCTGCCATGGCTATGTTGTTCATCCCCTGTGATAGCAAAAAATAAGAAACCTTCAATCACAGGTTTGGGAGCATCACACTCTGAGTGCTGTTGACCCACTCAATGTGCTCATTCCACTACACATGGCTGACAGATTCCCAAGATCTCAATTGTATGGGTATAGCATATTTTGAGAAGTGTACTTACTGTGTAGCTCTCATAGAGATTGATGATCCAGACATTTTTTCTCCTAAAACTATTTTCTAGGTGTGTTACCTTCCCAAAGATAAGCCTGTGGTATGTTCTATGTTTCTGAAAAGCAGCCTGTAAACAGGATGTGGAGTATTCCCCCACTCATTGTATAGATCCATCTGCAGATATTGTGGTTTTCATGGTCCAGGTGTCCAGTGGCAATATCCAGGTTATAGACTGGCAGCACAATCGATTAGGTGCCAAATAACATTCTATATAGGTGGAACTACTGCTCATATCCTGTTTCGGGCACTTTTGAAGAGTGTTTGCCCAGAATCTATATGCAAAGTGAGGCTTTGATTTTAGGAATTCTATCTCTCCATGCTTGTTACATGCAGAGATGGAACTGAAAGCACCAAAGACAACTATTAGATATGCTAAAAATATTCAGAATACAATATGAAGAGATGAACAATGATCTGACTATCCAAAAAGAGTCAGATACACATGTACTTTATAAGCACATCCTACAGATGCACTTATCTAGTAGAGCTGGTTCCCAACAATTCTAACATGGCTAGTAGCCAGAAAAGGTTTCCATATTTAGTGACCTCAAGGTTATCAACAGAAGACTTTGGAACACATTGGAAGACATGCATCAGTTAATCATTAGTGGCTGGTTTATCATCAACTCTATTCTTATATAGGCAAATTCAAAAAAATCCTAAAAAGTTTATACAATGTGCTTATGTAAATATTCTTTATTTTTTGTTCAGGACTAAAATAATAGAAACTAATATGTTCAACATTTATGTTTCATAAGAATTTCTCATATTTGTTTTTCAATAAAGTTTTATTTGGTTTTTGCTTATAGGATATTACAATATCAAAGTCTCACTATACACCGTATACGAAAAGACAGAGCCATCTAATAGTGTTGGGAGAGATTAGGAGTAGAGGTACATACAAGGTGTTAGGAGCAGTTTCACCAGTTGGTGGCACTATAGCCCCCAGACCTAGGGGCTGCAGTTCTGGTGTCCACCAGTGGGTGTCCCTTAGCAGTTGGAGGCTGAGCAGTTCCAGTGTCCACCAGCAGGTGTCTTTCGGCAGTCAATCATCACCTGAGATCAATCAAGCATCACCTGAGACTGTTTGCAGGAAGTGTATTTAAACCTGGGAGTGCTGTGTTAGCTTGCCTTGGTATTGCTTCTGTGTGCCTCTGAAAACCTGTATCCTGAAAACCTGCATCCTGAAACTTGCATCCATAACCCTGAATCCTGCTTGTCCTGCTCCCTGGTTCCCTCTAACTGATCTCCTGTGTATGACTCTAGCCTGGCTTAAAGTTTACGGTTTGGACTTTCCCCTTTACACTATTTATATGCTTTTGGTTGGCTTCACTATTGCTATTTTGGTTGTGCGTTTTAGTTCACTGTCTCATATCCTATAATAAATCCTCTTATTTCAGTTACGCTTGTGTTCGGTATTTTCTGTGCAGCCCACACATTTCTGGTCACAAAAGTTTTCTGACATAATACCAAGGCCATCCTGACCAGAAGTGGCTGCACAGAAGAGCAATCTTGGTTTTTCTGGTTGTGATAACATGCGTTCGGAAGAGGTTATTTATCTTTAGGATTGGGACTATTGCCGCCAGACATTAAAGGATTGGACCAGTGACCAGCTATTAGAATGTATATGTCTTGCTCATTCCCTAGTTGATCAGGGCAGTATGACATTTGGAGAGGTTCAGCCTTTGATTCAGGTGTGCGCAGAGTTTGCTTTGACAAGTATGCCTACCGGTGGACATGATTATAAACCGCCCTTCGATGTTTGTCAGGTGGTGTCATTTGTCTGGCTCCTGGAAGATGATAGAAGTTATTTTTTTGAACATTACTCTGTGTTTTCACAAAAGGCTCTGTTAGATTGTATCAATGCAGTAAACTCTTTAATTAGACGAGGAGAGTGTAAATTGACATTAGTTCAGCCTTATCTTCAAGCTTGGTCGGATCTGTCCTCCTCAGTATCTGTTGACATGTTGACTGTCCGGTCTGACGATCCACCCCCTATCTGGTCTGATGATAGAGTGCCCGCAGTCTGGTCTGATGACCTGGTGCCCGCTGATCCTGTGCCTGATGACCCGGTGCCCGCTGATCCTGTGCCTGATGACCCGGTGCCCGCTGACCCTGTGCCTTGTGACCCTGTGCCTGCTGATCCTGTGCCTGATGACCCGGTGCCTGCTGATCCTGTGCCTGATGATCCTGTGTCTGCTGATCCTGTGCCCGATGACCCTGTGTCCGATGATCCTGTGCCTGATGACCCGGTGCCCACTGATCCTATGCCCAATGACCTGGTGCCTGCTGATCCTGTGCCCGCTGATCCCGTGCCTGATGACCCGGTGCCCGCTGATCCTGTGTCCACTGTCCAGCCTGCTGTTTTGGTGCCCACTGTGCAGCCTGGTGTTCCGGTGCCCACGGTCCAGCCTGGTTTTCCGGTGCCCGCTGTCCAGCCTGATGTACTGGCGTCCCCTGTCCAGTCTGATCTGGTTCCTGATTCCCAGCCTGCTGTTCTGATACCTGCTGTTCTAATGCCCGTTGTTCTGGTGCCTGATGTCCAGCCTGCTGATCCTGTGCCCGCTGTCCAGTCTGCTGATCCTGTGCCCGCTGGCCAGCCGGATGTGCCTACGTTTGTGAATGACCGATGGTACCCCAGGTGATCTGGAACCTGGCATTCCTTGAACTCATGAGACACTGTCATTCAGGACTCTTTCTGCTATGGCTGGTTGGAATGTCCGGAGGTTGATCTGTTCCAGTCTGCTCCTATGCCAGCTGATCTGTTCCAGTCTGCTACTACGCCAGCCGATCTGTTCCAGTCTGCTCCTACGCCAGCCAATCTGTTCCAGTCTGCTCCTACGCCAGCCGATCTGTTCCAGTCTGTTCCTACACCAGCCAATCTGTTCCAGTCTGCTCCTACACTAGCTGATCTGTTCCAGTCTGCACCTACGCCAGTCAATCTGTTCCAGTCTGCTCCTATGCCAGCCCATCTGTTCCAGTCTGCTCCTTCACCAGCCGACCTGTTCTGGTCTGACGATCCAGTGCCCACGTTCTGGTCTGGCGATCCAGTGCCCGCTATCCAGTCTGACGATCCAGTGCCTGCTGTCCAGTCTGACGATCCAGTGACTGCTGTCCGGTCTGACGACCCAGTGCCCGCTGTCCAGTCTGACGATCCAGTGCCCGCTGTCCGATCTGACGATCTGGTGCCCGCTGATCCTGTGCCTGATGACGCGGTGGCCGCTGATCCTGTACTTGATGACCCGGTGGCCGCTGATCCTGTGCCCGATGACCCGATGTCTGCTGATCCTGTGCCTGGTGACCCGATGTCCGCTGATCCTGTGCCCAGTGACCCTGTGCCCCTGATCCTGTGCCCGGTGACCCAGTGCCCACTGACCCTGTGCCTTGTGACCCTGTGCCTGCTGATCCTGTGCCTGATGACCCGGTGCCTGCTGATCCTGTGCCTCATGATCCGCTGTCCGCTGATCCTGTGCCCGATGACCCGGTGTCCGCTGATCCTGTGCTCAGCGACCCAGTGTCCGATGATCCTGTGCCCGCTGATCCTGTGCCCAATGACCCGGTGCCCACTGATCCTGTGCCTGATAACCCGATGTCTGCTGACCCTGTCCCCGGTGACCCGGTGCCCGCTGATCCTATGCCCAATGACCTGGTGCCTGCTGATCCTGTGCCCGCTGATCCCGTGCCTGATGACCCAGTGCACACTGATCCTGTGTCCATTGTCCAGCCTGCTGTTTTGGTGCCCACTGTCCAGCCTGGTTTTCTGGTGCCCGCGGTCCAGCCTGGTGTTCCGGTGCCCACTATCCAGCCTGATGTACCGGCGCCCGCTGTTCAGTCTGATCTGGTTCCTGATTCCCAGCCTGCTGTTCTGATACCTGCTGTTCTGGTGCTCGCTGTTCCGGTGCCTGCTGTCCAGCCTGCTGATCCTGCGCCCACTGTCCAGTCTGCTGATCCTGTGCCCTCTGGCCAGCTGGATGTGCTTAAGTTTGTGAATGACCCATGGTACCCCAGTGTTGAGGTACCTAACCTGTTACCAGACCCAGGCAGTGGAATTCCTGGCATCTTTCTGGATCCCGGCAGCAGGGCCTCTGATCTGGAACCTGTCGTTTGGGACTCTTTCTGCTATGGCTGGTTGGAACATCTGGAGGTTGCTCCTTCGAGGGGGGGGTACTGTTAGGAATGGTTTTATCAGTTGGTGGCACTGTAGCCCCTAGACCTGGGGGCTGCAGTTCCGGTGTCCATCAGCGGGTGTCCCTTAGCAGTCGGAGGCAGAGCAGTTCCAGTGTCCACCAGCAAGTGTCTCTCGGCAGTCAGGACCTGACATCATCTCCTGCAATCAAGCATCACCTGAGACTGTTTGCAGGAAGTGTATTTAAACCTGGGAGTGCTGTGTTAGCTTGCCTTGGTATTGCTTCTGTGTGCCTCTGAAAACCTGTATCCTGAAAACCTGTATCCTGAAAACCTGCATCCCGATCCCTGAATCATGCTTGTCCTGCTCCCCGGTTCCCTCTGACTGATCTCTTGTGTATGACCCTGGCCTGGCTTAAAGTTTACGCTTTGGACCTTCCCCTTTACACTAGTTATATGCTTTTTGTTGGCTTCACTATTGCTATTTTGGTTGTGCGTTTTAGTTCGCTGTATCATATCCTATAATAAATCCTCTTATTTCAGTTGCGCTTGTGTTCTGTATTTTCTGTGCAGCCCACACATTTCTGGTCACACCAGTTTTCTGACACAAGGACTACATGGACATGAAAAATCGTTTATAATAACAAAGCATATTGAGACCATTTAATGTTGTTTATTGGCCTGCTTGGTAGCGGGCTGAAGCTTGGATGGATAAATTAGATCTAGTAGCCTACAGCCCACACCCCTGCCCCAAGATATGGGCAGGAGAGGAGCGGAAATAGGGCTTGCAGATCCACGTCCAGCAAAAATATCTTTTCAGTAGCAAGTCAGTCTATGACTTACTATATTGTGGTACCTATTGCTTCCCTGGTTTTACAAAAGGGGTTATCCAAATGTTAATAATAGTGGTATGCTTGGGGTAAGAGATATGGTGGTGTTATAGTTATTTGACTGGTATAATGAGCAGCATATTTATAACAAATATAATGGGGAGGTGGAGAGGGAAGGGGAATGAATCAGTTGGAGAAAGCGCGTTTAGGTTGTAAGCGGATTGGATGTCTTCCAGATTTTGTATATGTAGGGGTATTGAAAAGATGCTTGGGCGTGTTGAGTAAAGGTGTCATTGATGAAATTCCTCCATCTTTTGATGAAGTGTGTGTTTGAGCCCGATTTGTGGGACCATACCTCTAGTTGTCCCTTACACATCAGTAGCTTTAGTTCTCTTATTACTTCGGAGACAGTGGGGGTTGAAGCTTGAATCCAGTGTTTGGTGATAACTCTCCATGCTACAAGTAATCAAAAGTGGACCCAATGTGGGTGCTGAAGAACTTGGGTGTGATGTTGTGGCGCTGAAGGTAGTTCATTATCATGCCAGCCAAATATCACTAGAGATGGGTCTAGAGGAATAGTGGTATGGATCACTCTCTCAATGTACAACTTGACTTGTATCCAGAAATTTTGTATAAGAGGGCATGTCCATAATCTATGGAGAAGAGTGGGTCTGGCAGTTGAGCATGTCGGGCAGATCTTTTCCTTTGATTTGATGTCCGGCAAGAAATAAGGCAAATAAGCTCTGTGGAGTATCTTGAAGTGCGTTTCTCTCCAGGTTTCATTTGGGATAATTTTTAAGATTTGCTTGTATCCATTACGCATTAGTTGAGGTAAGTTTGTCATGGATAGGTCTGTTTTGCAGGCTTTTGCGGTAGTATAGTCTAAGGATGTGGTGAAGGCAGGTAGTAGTGGGTTGTAGATCTCAGAGATAGAGAAAGAGTGTGCTTCCAAAAGCTTGTCCAGGAAGGTGGTTTTAAACCTGTTTTGTGGAGTAGGACAAATTTTGTTGATGTAGGCGAAAGCCTGTGCAAGGTGGAAGCTGTGGTACTTGGGTAGATCATAGTCAGAAATAATGGCTTGCAAGTCCTTGGTTCTCCCATTGTCTGGGTGGCACAGTAGTATAATTTTAGTTCAATCCTTGCATTTCCATATTTTGAAGGCCTCGCGAGAGGTAGAAGATGGCAACATTGGGTTGCCCTGAATTGGTAGGTGGGGTGATATGTGGGGGGACACTCCAAGGTGTTTTCTTATCTCCCTCCATGCTATAATCGTGTCTCTTATGAGGAAATTTTGTTTGAGGCATGTAGGTAGAGATGGCAGCTTGCTGTGTAGTGTGGAAGCCAGGTGAAAGGGCGAACCATGGCTGATTCTATTGTTCATGTAATTGGATCCCTGGTTTATCCAGTCGAGGCCTGCTCTTAACAAACATGACAAATTATATAATCTAACATGGGGAAGAACTGCTCCTCCCTCACTCCTTGGGAAATATAATTTTGTTAGTGCAATTTGTGGCTTCTTTTGGCACCATAAAAAGGCAGTTAAAGACCTATTGAGTTTTTTTATGTCTTCATGTTTAAGTAATAAACAAATGGTTTGCATTGGGTACAGTAGGCGTGAGAAGCTAACCATTTTGTAGAGGTGACATCTCCCTAAGAGAGACAATGGAAGGTCCATCCAAGCTTCCAGTTCTTAATATAGAGAGGCTGAATCCTTTCCTATGTTCACGCCTAGATATGTGATGTGATGGGGGCTATGGGAAAAGGAGTGGTGGCAGTCCAGGGTCTATGTTTCTTTATACCAAGGGGGAGAATTTCACTTTTGGAGTAATTTATTTTCAGTCCCCAGCATGATCTGAAGGTGTCAAAGGTGTTTTGAATTACATGAACATCTTTTTGAGGGTTAAATGTAAAGATCATCGACGAAGAGGGCAAGCCGAATTTCCTCATCACCTATTTGAATACCATGTAAAGGGGCTTGAGAGTTGAGGTAGTGTGAGAGTGGTTCTATAGCTAGATAGGAGAGGTGAAAGAGTACAGCCCTGACGTGTGCCCTTATGTAGAGGGATGTGTTCTGAGACGATCCCCGTCGCTACCACTCTTGCTGAGGGGGAGGAGTATAGGTTTTTTATAAACTTTAAGAAGGAGCCTAAGAATACAATTTTTTGCAGAACCAGGAATAACCAAAGGAAACTTACATTGTCAAAAGCCTTCTCGGCATCTAGAGTCACTATAGCTAAGTCTTGTGTGGGATGGGTCTTGGCATGGTCTAGAATGGCTAATGCCTTTCTGATATTGGATGTGACTGAACATCCTTTCATAAAGCCCGATTGTGCAGGGTGTATCAGTGAAGGCAGGATGAAGGCTAGGCGTGCTGCTATGATTTTAGACAGTAATTTGGAGTCAACATTTAGCAAGGATACAGGGCGGTAGGATCCTGGATCTGTGGGCTCTTTTCCTTTTTTTGGCAATTCGTTTTATATAGGCCTGGTTTCCGACTGGTAAATATGGTCCTACTTTCCAAATTTCATTGAAAACTGTGTAGGGTCTGGGGATGTACTCACTGGGGAGTTTGTAATATTTGCCTGTAAGGCTATCAGGCCCAGGCGATTTATTGTTGGCTATAGATTTTATATCGTTTGTGATTTCCTCTAGCTTTATGGGGGAGTTCAGTGATTGGAGCTGTTCTGGGGTGATAGGAAGCAGTTTGGCTTTATCTAGAAAGTGTTTAGCTTGGAGAGTATCTAGCTTGTCTGACGAGTAGAGGGCTGTATAACATTTTTGTAGGCTTTTGTTTGTCAGAGGGTGTGTTTACTAGATGTCCTCCCTGGTTTTTAAGAGATGTGATGTGTGTCGGAGTGTAGGCGTTTTTGCTTAGTTTGGATAGTAATTTCCCGGCTTTGTTACCATGTTTATGTAAGAAGGCTGCTGTGTGAGCCGATTTGATGTATGCCTGTTGTTCTGCCCAGGTATCAAAGGAGCGTTTTGCTTCCAACCAGGCTTCCCTATCTTTCTTGAATCCATTCTGAACAAGTTTAGCTTGAGAGATCCTCAAACGTTCACTTGCCTCTTTGTACTGATTGAGGGTTCTAGCCTTATAGTAAGCTGCATATGCTATGATTTTGCCTCTCAAGAATGCTTTGCCTGCATCCTAGAGTAGATTAGGGTGTGTGTCTGTGTGTGTGAATTATGATTGAAAAGGTATTCTTGCCAAGCTTCATGGAGTATATGTTTTAAGTGGGAATCGTGTGCCAAGAGGGAGGGGAATCTCCAGATCTTAGTTGTGTTTGGAGGGAGCCAGTCTTCCAGTATTATGGAGATCGGACTATGATCTGATATAGTCATGTCGTGGATTGTTGTTTCTCTTGCCTGTGGTATGAGTGAGGAGGATGTGAATAAGTAGTCTAATCTAGTGAAAGATTTATGCGTGGCTGAATAGTATGTGTATTCCTTGTCTATTGGATGCATTCGTTTCCATGTGCCGATTAGGTTGGAGCTCTGTGCAAATTGTTTGAGGATTGAAGTTTGGTTGGGTGTGTTTCTTGTTAAGGGTGTATGATGGGTCGACCTATCTTCCCCTGTTCGCATAACTGTATTGAAGTCACCCCTTATTAGATGGGGGTAGTGAGGTTTATAAAGAGTCCACTGCGTATCTTTTTGGAAAAAAGCTGCAGTGTAGGGGAGTTTGGAATGTATATATTCGTTATTTGAATATTTTTCAATTGAAATTTGAGGTGCGCTGATACTATTCAGCCTGCATCATTGTTGCGGACCTCTATCAGGTCGTAGTTTAACCTCTTGTGGAGTAGTATAAGTACTCCGGCTTTTCTGCCAGATGCTGCGGTATGACTTTTCCTACCCATAACTATAATATCATATCACTGTTCTACATTGTAGTACAGTGATATGATATCACTGTTCTACAATTATCTTCTAACTGTGTGTGGAAACTATCAATTAGCGGGGAGAAGCTAGATCACTGTTCTAAGAACAGTGATATATCATATCACTGTTCTTAGAACAGTGATCTGGCTTCTCCCTGCTAATTGATAGTTTTCACACACAGTTTGCAGATGTTCTAAGAACAGGGATATGGCTTCTCCTGGCTAATGTATACTTTTCTCACGGAGTTTTAAGATGATTGTAGAATGTACAATCATCTTAAAACTGTTTGATAGAAGTATAAATTAGCCGGGAGAAGCCAGATCACTGTTCTTAGAACAGTGATCTGGCTTCTCCACGATAATTGATAGTTTTCACACACAGTTTGCAGATGTTCTAAGAACAGGGATATGGCTTCTCCCGGCTAATGTATACTTTTCTCACCGAATTTTAAGATGATTGTAGAATGTACAATCATCTTAAAACTGTGTGATAAAAGTATAAATTAGCGGGGAGAAGCCATATCACTGTTCTTAGAACAGTGATATGGCTTCTCCCGCTAATTTATACTTTTCTCACACAGTTTTAAGATAGTCCACATCCACCTCCATTTTTGATTTTTTTTATGTTATTTTTTTTTTTAATTATTTAAAATTATTTCCCTATCCCCATTTCTTTGTAGGGCACTTGTCCGACCCTTACCTCCATTTTCCTTCCTTTTGCAGACCTCTAGGACTTTCCTGGACTTTCTTACAGACATTTTTGTGCCTAAAAGTTAGGGTCCCCATTGATTTCAATGGGGTTCAGGGTCCGCGTCAAAGTTCGGGTTCTGTCCGGACCCGAACCTGGACTTTGTCCTGAAGTTCGGCTGAACCAGCAGAACCCGAACGTCCAGAGGTTCACTCAACTCCACCCATAACCTGTGCATACGATGATAATACACTCCTGGAAGGTGCGATTCTTGAATAAGAGCTATGTCAATCTTAAGTCTTTTCAGGTGTCTGAGAATTTTCATTCGTTTGGAGGGGGATCACAATCCTTTAACATTCCAGGATACTATTCGCATAATATCATGGAATGTGGTATTAGTATATGTTTGGAATGGCTGTAGGAAGTGTAAGTTAAAAAGAGTTAACTCAGGGGGGGTGGCCTGGACGTGAACGCGCTAGGACGCACAGAAAGGGAGCTCCTGGCCGACACACACAATTGGCGGGAATCCAGCTGCGGGAGACGCCGACGGGAGCTGCCTCCACCGCCATCCGTCTCCCCGCATCCATTGCTACGGTTTGAGCCCTCTTTGGAGCGGATCGGTGTCTGCGGACCGCGGCGGGCCAAAATCGAGGCCGCGGCTTCTGAGGCCTACACGATCCTGAGCAGGCCGCACACCGCACGAGGCCCAAGGTATGTGCCAGCATTTGGGGACCCACGGGACTTTGGAGACCAACCCACCTGTCAGCACCAGCCCTGTGATACCCCCCCAGAGGCAAGATAATAAGCCCGGAACGGGCGGTGGAAGCTGGGGCAGGGGAGGAGGCTCCTGCGGCCTAGGACCTTAGTCGAGGCCCTGTTGAGGCTGAAGAACAACAGACGAGGGTGCACAGGGAGAGACAGTCTGGGAGCCCAGCCGTACCACGTTATACCCTTCCCAGCACTGACGTAGCCATTATTTCTGGGCCGACCGGGCCCTAGAGAGACGATACCAGCAATGAGAGCATGAACTGAATAACCTAAACCCCTCACTGACAGCTAGCTTACTTGCAGTTCGGGGAAACAGCCACTTCTCATAGAGGAAGAGATGTCACAACGCCACAGGGTGCAATCACAACCACGCAATCCCACAAAGCCAAATCAAGGTCCCATCAACAACTACTTTGACCCTGGAGAGCCGCTGAAGGACAGGCCCAAAATGACACCAAACAGGAGTAAAAAGTCAGGGGACAATATGTCTGAGACAGACCTTCCGGCCATGAAGCTCGAAGCATCGCTTATAGCTTCACCCAAGCTGGCAAGCACAGCGGTTCCCCTCGCATCCCCAGGGTCCAGCATCTCACAAGACCAGGGATCAGACATTTTTTTGAGCTACAGGGCGACCAGGAGCTCAGGAAGCATATTTGGGCACTCCCCACTAAGGAGGAACTGGAAAGGTTCGCCAGCAGGGTAGAGAAAGCCCTCCAGCAGGACATTGCACAACTTAAAGCAGACACAACACACCTGGGCAATAGACTGGAGACCCTAGAACAGCGAGTGGAGGACTCCCTGCCACCTATTGCTCGCTTAGCAGACAGGTGCACTGCACAAGACCAGAGGATTGAAGCCCTGATAAACCAACTTGATGACTATGAGAACCGCAGTCGCCGATCTAACATACGTATAAAGGGACTCCCTGAAGCAACTGCAGTGAAAGACATCATCCCTACACTCCAGGGTATCTTCAAAGAGATCCTGGGGGCAACATCTGACACGCGCATTGAAATAGACAGAGCTCATAGGGCCCTAAGACCGCCTTCCCAAGACATGGATAATCCCAGGGACATTATTTGCAAACTACACAAATATACGATCAAAGAGCAGATCATGCAACGCATGCGCAAGAGCCCCTTTTTTGACTTTGACGGCGCTCATCTTTTCTTCTACCAGGACTTGTCCCACCGCACGCTAATGCAACGTAGGGAGGTTCGCCCCCTTCTGGCGGCACTGAAAAAGGCAAATATCACCTACTGCTGGGGTTTCCCCTTTCAACTGCAGGCGGACAAGAATGGAGATACTGTCACTCTGCGTACCAAGGATGATCTCCCTCATTTCCTTTCACGACTGGGCTTAGACCCGGTAGACTTCCCAGATTGGCGGGTGACCGCGGATGCCATACCGATCCCTAATGCTCAAATCTGGCTCCCTGCCAGAACCAAGCGAAGATCCAGAGGGAAAAGACGAGCTGACCGTGACACTTCCCCCCGCCCGGAGGCCGGGGGCAGCTGGGATGCTTAACAACTTGGAAAAGATGCACCTACTTAAGAGAGGCGCAGAGCCCACCTAAAATGTAACTGTTGAAGGTATAGGAAGAGATGCATATCCCCAGGGCTGCAGTTTTCCCTTTTTATCTCCATGTTGCTGTTTTCGGGTTTCCAGTTTTTGATGGACAGCCCTGGGGAGTGCACCCAAACAACAATCGAAGTCATGAGCACATAGCAGAGCTATAACAACTATTGGTGTTTTGTTGGATTGTTTTACCTCGAACTTTCTCAGGGAACTAAATAGTGAGGGGTTGCCATTATAGCATGGTTTATGTCTGGACACGTTCCCCCCCTAGGTGTGCCTTATACAGGCAGAAGCACTGCTCAGGGCGATGCGCTCTGGGACGGGGCCCCCCACCTTTTATTGGGGGGGCGCTGTCTCTGAGCGCGCAGATGATTCGGGCACCGGGGGCTCCCGGGCTCGCAGGCGGCCAATACTTCTGCCGCATACGGTTAATGTTTATTGTGTATTTGATTTTCACCCCACAGTACCCCTCCTACCCTTATCCTCTTGACATGCTTTTTGTCATACTTAAGTTCTTCTGTTCTCCTTCTAGATCAGGGCTCGTTCAATGGTCACGCGGGGTCCGGCCCCCACCAGGAATTGGTCTGGGCTCACATATGAAGCAGCGCCATGGTATCGATTAAGGTAATATCTTACATTGTAAGGGGTCTCTGTTCTGAACACAAACGCAATAGATTATGGGTAGAATTGAAACGCCTGAAAGCACAGGTGGTGTTTTTGCAGGAGACACATTTTACTGAAAAGTCGGCCCCAAGACTCCCCACCCACGTGTACACTGTTAGAAGATGGTGCGGAGGGTTAATAGCATTTGGTTGTTGTTTCCTCTAATTCTTAGAGGAACAGCTCTATTTAAACTTCCTGCTTCCTGTAAGCAGATGCTGCCTGATCTTCAGCGTGTGCCCTGTTTTCCTGAGTGTTCTGCTACCCGTTATCTGATTCCTGTGACCCGGCCTGCCTGACCTTGCCTGAACTCTGCCTGTACCGACCCCTGGCTTGCCTACGACCATCCGACCGCCTCATCCTTCTGTACCTCTGCTGCCTGCCCGTTGCCGACCCTGCTCGTCCCTGACTCTGCTACTTTGCCTGCGACCATCCGGTCCCAACAAGTATCCTGCTCTAAACATCAGCACCCTTCCAGCACATCTCCTGTCCGCTGCTGACGGATACTCCTGGACTTCTACAGGCACTCTTACCCCACCGTGCTCCTGTGGCCGCTGTTCCCAACTCCAGCGGTTCCACGAACCGGAGTCGTAGGAGAGGCCACCCCCGACCGTCAGGCTCACTACCAGGTACCTAACAGTATCAGGCAGCCATGACTGAGCCTGCAGGGGGGGCCTCTAGTCTACTTTCGGGACTTGAACCTGGCCAGAGGCCACTTGGAAAGTCCCCATCCATGGGCCCCGAGACCTCGCCCGTAGTATCACCCGCTTAGCTCCGACCACCAACAACGTCCCGGCCGTCACCACAAATGTTGAACGAGGAGCTCCTCCCGTACGAAGAGGACTTCGCGGGACTACCGGACGCATTCCAGGTGCTCCACAACCAACTGGAGTACATCTGATCTCCGGGGGGGACGTCCGAGTCAGTACCGACGGACTATGACAATCCATGGACCATCACTCGGACTGCCAGCCCCCACCGGAGAGGATGCTGAGGCCAAGCACCTTGGCGACCTCAACCCT
>BLSH010192025.1:25846-50805 GCA_018402905.1 Glandirana rugosa | reverse complement strand
CACAGGTGGTGTTTTTGCAGGAGACACATTTTACTGAAAAGTCGGCCCCAAGACTCCCCACCCACGTGTACACTGTTAGAAGATGGTGCGGAGGGTTAATAGCATTTGGTTGTTGTTTCCTCTAATTCTTAGAGGAACAGCTCTATTTAAACTTCCTGCTTCCTGTAAGCAGATGCTGCCTGATCTTCAGCGTGTGCCCTGTTTTCCTGAGTGTTCTGCTACCCGTTATCTGATTCCTGTGACCCGGCCTGCCTGACCTTGCCTGAACTCTGCCTGTACCGACCCCTGGCTTGCCTACGACCATCCGACCGCCTCATCCTTCTGTACCTCTGCTGCCTGCCCGTTGCCGACCCTGCTCGTCCCTGACTCTGCTACTGTGCCTGCGACCATCCGGTCCCAACAAGTATCCTGCTCTAAACATCAGCACCCTTCCAGCACATCTCCTGTCCGCTGCTGACGGATACTCCTGGACTTCTACAGGCACTCTTACCCCACCGTGCTCCTGTGGCCGCTGTTCCCAACTCCAGCGGTCCCACGAACCGGAGTCGTAGGAGAGGCCACCCCCGACCGTCAGGCTCACTACCAGGTACCTAACATACACACAGTGGTTCCTGAGCAATTCACCTGGCCCTAAGTCCAGGGGAACGGCAATCGCGATTCATAAGACTTGCCCATTTGTCACGACTGATAGTAAGATTGACGAACATGGGCGATTTGTGTTCCTCAAGGGAACAATAGCGGGACAGATGTATACATTTGCCACACTATACGCCCCCAATACGCACCAAATCACTTTTATTGATAAAACTCTGGAAGAGCTGGCAAGCTTTAGAGAAGGCCGACTGATACTGGGGGGTGACTTTAACATATGTCCGGACCCTAGCCTAGATGCGTCGACGGACTGCTCAGCGCACTCGTGCGCTTTTCTGCGCCATTTCCGCAAGACCTTACAATCACATACATTAATAGACTGCTGGCGCGCACTACACGCCTCCGAGAAGGACTATAGCTATTACTCCAGTGTGCATGGAGTTTACACTCGAATAGACCTATTGCTCATTGACCAGATTTGCTTGAGGACTCCACTATTGAGCAAATTACGATATCCGATCATGCACCGATTACGCTCACAATCAACCTACCTGCCGGGCGAAGTAGGGCCTGGCGCTGGAGGTTGAATGAAAATTTGTTAGACGACCCAAGGGTGGTGTCGGGGATCGAAAAGACGTTGACTAATTACTTTGACGAAAACGACAAAGGGGAATCAAGTGGAAGCACTGTGTGGGAATGCCACAAGGCAGTAGTCAGGGGCACCCTAATTATGTGGGGCTCCAAAATTAAAAAGGAAAGGCAGGCTGACTTCAACAGGGTTCTATCTGAACTGCAAAGGGCCAAACTGCTGCATAAACGGACGTCAGACACCGCAATGCTTCAACGTTTAGCAGAATTACGCACGCTGTTCTCCAAACTGATAGACAAACGCATAAATGAACGCTTGCGCTGTGTAGCCCACAAATACTACGAGCATGGCAACAAATGTAGGAGGATGTTGGCCAGAGCTTTGCGTAAACATCACACAGCTACCCACATCCACAAGCTTTGTGCGCCCAACGGAGAAATGACCCAACACACGACTAAAATAGCATCACTTTTCCGTGATTACTACGCAACACTGTATGATTTACGTGGCCAATCCACGCCGGCAGAAAAGGATCGGAAGCGTGCACATATAGAGTCATACCTTGCTAGTGCCGGTTACCACACGCTGTCCCCTGAACAGAGGGCAGACCTGGAGCTCCCCATTTCGTCCTCGGAAATACTGGCCACGATCCGAACCCTCCCGGGACAAAAAAGCCTGGGGCCCGACGGCCTAACAAAGGCGTATTACGAAAAATTCTTCACACAACTCCAACCCCGCATGTGTTCCCTATTTAACAGCTTAGCCGCAGAAGGGGGCTTCCACCCGGATGCCTTACGGGCCCACATATCGGTTCTCCCTAAGGAGGGCATGGACCACACCCTCCCCCAGAGTTATCGCCCGATATCCCTGCTGAACACAGACCTGAAGATATTTGGCAAAATAATCGCACACAGACTTCAACATTTGCTTATAGACATCATCCACCCCGACCAAACGGGCTTTATTAGCACCAGGGAGGCGCGAGATAACACCAACAGGGCATTACATCTAATCCATTGGGCCAGGACACACGGTCGAATGCCCCCGTACGTGATTCTATCGACGGACGCTGAAAAGGCATTCGACCGCGTGGACTGGGACTTCCTGAAAGCGGTTTTGGAGAAAATGGGGCTAGGCCCACACATGATGAAATGGATAATGGAGCTTTACACATCACCGACGGCACAGGTGAAGGTCAATGGGGGGCTGTTAACGACATTCCCCATACGGAACGGTACGAGACAAGGCTGCCCTTTGTCTCCACTATTGTTTGCCCTGGTTCTGGAACCACTGCTTCGAAGAATACGGGCGAATCCAAACATTAAGGGAGTCAGGATGGGGAACACGGAACATAAATTGTCCACCTACGCGGATGACGTACTGTTCCATGTGGTAGACCCAATAGTGTCACTGCCAAATCTGATGAAGGAGTTTGCCTCCTACAGTCAGGTATCCAATTTCCAAATCAACTACTCCAAGTCAGAGATCCTACCCATTATTGCGCCACCGAGTCTAATTACCTCACTGCAGGGAAGTTTCCCATTTGTGTGGACACCCTCCGCCCTGAAATATCTGGGTATTTACTTAACAAACAACATAGCTGACCTTTACACCCTAAACAATGCCCCTATGCTTAAACAGATTGACCAAGACCTACGGGCATGGGATAAAGACACATTCACCTGGGTAGGGCGCACGAACATTCTCAAGATGGTGACCTTGCCACGTATATTATTTTTGCTGCAGACGTTACCTATCCCCTTACCGAACTGTTTCTTTAGGGAACTTTGCAGTCTGTTCATCAAATTTATGTGGAGAAATAAGAGACCCAGGATAGCCATGGCGTTGCTTCAGAGACCTAAGAAGGCCGGGGGATTGGAATACCTAATATCTCCCAATACTATAACGCAATAGCACTACAAAGGATCCTTAACTGGAGGTTCCATACCAAAACCAAGCTGTGGGTACAGATGGAGAAGGTTATGGCAGGCAGGAATCTAGCATATGCCCCCTGGGTGCCAAGAGACCACAGGGGTCTCTCCGCGTGGGCATCCCCTTTAACAACCCACGCTCTCAAACTGTGGGACAGACTGGATGCGCGCCTTTTGCTGTCACCCGGCACTTCACCATTGGCTCCAGTATGTGGATTCCCCTGGTTTCCTCCAGGAGAATAAATAGCTGCCATGGGGTCCTGGGTGGTAGATGGCACCATCAGTCTGGCACGCTTTATGCAGGGGCACTCCATGCTACCACTATCGACACTGAGAGAGAGATATGGGAGCTTCCCGTTTAATTTTTGGAGACACCATCAACTAACCACCTTTATAAAGAACAAGAAAGGTGCGCCTCTAAGTGCAGTAGTGTAAAAAAACAATTTTATTAAACAAGATTAAAACTACTCACAATGGTAGTATGCAGGTGCGCACCTGCATACTACCATTGTGAGTAGTTTTAATCTTGTTTAATAAAATTGTTTTTTACACTACTGCACTTAGAGGCGCACCTTTCTTGTTCTTTGTTACCCACAGGAGTCCGGTTACTTCTTAATGGTGCAGCCTACCAGTGTCACAGTGGATTTCCACCATCCCAGCAAATAGACTATACTAAGACTTTTGTACATACGGACAATTGTACATACCTTTGTACACAGACTTTTTGAACATTGTCCACTGTTCCCCCAGGTGACTCGCCCACCCCCTCACCTGCCCAACAACCACAGAGGCAAGCCGAGTACCTGTCCCCCTCCCTCTCCCCTTTTTTCCCCCACCCCTCCCCCACCCAAAGGGTCCCCAGGCTCCAACTGTTCGGGCCCCCCCAACCCTCACTCCCGTGATTGCTCTGCCAACTTCATTCTTTCTAACCACCTTTATAGCCTCCAGACATCATGGGTCGCAGGTCAGGTCCACCCTCACGGACTTTGAAAGTCTGTGGGCAGAGCAAGACCCACCGCCACGCATGAAATCAGTGCTGTATAAACTTCTTGAGGGAACTAGGCCATACGACGACCCACACTTCATAAAGGAGTGGGAGAGGGACCTGCACTGCCAGTTCACAGCGGAGCAGATCGGGCACCTCTTCCATCTGACGCATGCTAGCTCAGTGGAGACTAAGGCACAAGAAAATAGTTACAAGCTCTTAACTCGGTGGTATAGAGTGCCTACGGTGCTGGCAAGGTACTACCCAGCTGCGTCAAGACTCTGCTGGCGGGGCTGTGGGATGGAGGGAACGCTTCTACACATTTGGTGGGAGTGCCCCGTTCTGCGGCCCTTCTGGCAAAGCATTCGGAAACATATAGCAGATGGACTGGGGATGCACCTACCGGACTCCCCTGGACACTCCATCTTCCGACTACCTCCATGGCTGCTTACAGGAGGAGCGCTCTCCCTCACCTTCTCAACGCTGCCAAACGCCTAATCCCAATGTATTGGAAGAGTGACAAGATCCCGACAGATTCGGAGTGGATTGGGAAGGTGGGGGAGATCATGGCGGCAGAGGAGTGGGTGGCCACTTGTAGGGGCACACTGAAACGTTTTGACGCTATATGGGCTCCCTGGAGGGAATACGTATCCAACACGGCCCAAGTGGCCTCCAGCCTGGACCTGGCCCTATGAGCACTGGCTGACCCTCAGTTTGCAAAGAAAGCAGGAATAAATCCTGGACAGGTCTAGGAACGGGACGGTAGCATGGAGCTAGCCGGGGGGGGGCAAACGACCCCGCGTGACCGTAGTCGCTAATCTCACTTATTATGACAATATCCTGGAATTGCTGAACGAACCTGATCTGGACTATTCTTGAGGAGTGGCATGGTCTTATTACATTGCTAGCAGGCAGGTGCTGGGCACGGGGGTCAGTGGGTGGTGGGTGGTGGGCGGTTGTCCAGGGGGGGATTGTCCGGCCCATAGGGACCGAAAGTCTGGGGCGGGGAGTCCCTCCTCGGGGAGTGGCTGCCGGGGGTGGACCCGGGGGCCTGGAGCCTGCGGTAATAGAAGCAGAAATGTGCAGTGAAGAGCTATCTCCTCAAGACCCCTTTTCCCTCCCCCCCCTACTACTTTGTTATCGAATGCCAACGGCCGGTATCGGACCTTCTTTTGCACTTCATTACTGCATTTTGTTTACTTGTGTTGAAATTCCTTAAACAACGATAATATAGAAAATGTTAGAAATTATATGCTGCACACAAGCTGCATCAAAAGGACCTTTTATGACACTGATGTATGTGCAACTCATAATTTGATATATTTGCCATGTGTCCGTTCTATTGTTGGACTTTCACTCATTTATTGTATGTCTTATACCCTTTGCAAACAAAAATAAAGATTATTTAAAAAAAAAGAGTTAACTCACGGATCCAAGATAGTTGTGAGGAATATTGCAATGCGTGAACATAGGAGGGTTCCTGCAGAAATAAACTGAGAGGGAGGAAAAGGGAAGAATGTTTAACATAAAACCAACAATATAACAGAACATTTAGGATCTCTAGCGACTTCTCTTTTTTCCGCATGTGTGCGTCTCCTATCTCACATAGCATTACTGTGTACCCGAAAAAGAAAAGAGTCAGATTGGAGTATTGCCCTTCAAAGACAAGATGACAGAAGCTCACTGAATCAAGCTATTTGTGATGAAGTTGCAAGTCTGTCTTGATGAGAAGTTGATTTGGTAGAGGTTTGTTAGTGATGGATCATGTCAGATTTGTTGGAGATTTGAGAGAATCAAATATGGTCACATGTTTGATCCGTCGGAATGGTTTGTGCAAATCCACTTGGGTGAATCCTTCCTGGGGCTCCATTGTTCTCTAGCTGCTAGTGGTCCTTCCTCTGTGGACACTGAGGATTTCCCTGAGCAAGACAGTCTGGAACGGATGTATGTGTCGGATTCATCTGATGTGTGGAACGTCAGTTGGTCTCCGTTGGGAGCTTGCAGCCTTAATGTAGCAGGGAAAGCTAGTGTGAAGCCGGGGCCTTGTTTGTACAGCTGTGCGCAGAGTGGTTGGAATTCCTTCCTCCTCCTGGAGACATCTGCAGAATAGTCGGCAAATACCAGTAGGTTGTGCCCATCTATTTTTAAAGATCGGGATTTGTGGAATGACTGTAGAATGTTGAGTCGATTGACATAATTTAGATATTTTACGATCACTGGTCTTGGGGATTTGCGTTTGGAATCTGGTGTTCCCATTGCGCTCTTTCTGCTGTGCATATGTTGGTGTTACCCAGTGCTTCCAGAATGCATGATGAGCATAATTGTAGCAGCGAAGGGGCCTGAAAGGATTCTGGGTGGCCTATTATATGCAAATTGTTCCTTTGGGACCTATTCTCTAGGTCCTCGAGTTTGTCATGTATTTGCGTGTGAATTTTGGCGTGTTGCTCAATAGCCCCTTACTGGATATGCAGCATTCTGCTTTTATTATTCTGCTGGCTTGCTCCCCAAGTTCCTTCCTAATCTGTGCTATGCCAGCAGCTATAGTGGTGTCCACCACTGCTGTGATGCTAGGAAAGATTAGGGCTGCCACTGCCTGGGCTATTTGGCTGGGCTCCGTTTGCTTAGGTGCATTACCTGCTTCCAGTGATTCCATTTCAATGCTATCCCTCGCTTGTTCTGAGCCACGGCCATCTTGTTTCCCTTCGTGTCAGAGATCGGCAGTGGGGAGAGGAGAGGGTTAGGCTGGCTGGATTGCGGAGCGGTTAGGAACTTCTCCATCTCATTGCAGGTGTAGTGATTCACCGTTCGTGAAGGAGAGTGGGCTGAGTCCGGTATTTATATGTCAGGCAGAGCAGAGCCGCTATGTCCTGCTGCTAGCACATGCGGCGCGGGAACCGGAAGTCAAATTTTTCATATTGACTATACTCAGCCAGCAGGTAGATAGACCTCTAGGGAATTTTTCACATGACCAGGCTAACATTAACTGCTTTGCTGAAAAAGCTTGTGTTTTCAAAGCGGAATAGCTGATGCTAGAAAATACACACGCGGTGGAATTAAATAATTCAGCCCCTGGAGGATGCATGTGCGGCGCCTAGCTGAACGAACATGTCACACTAGAGCTCCATGAGGGAATACAGACCGCCATATATAGCTTACCTGCTTCCCGCTGAGCGCCGAATTATCCCCCTCAGCCTCCCACTGTCCCAGAGCACCTATCGGATCCAGTGTCATGGTATTAGGAGGCACCCACTCAAACTTAAAATCATCTCTATAAAGGAAGCCCTGGCCTGAGGCCCAGCTAAGATGGTATCGGCAACCTCTTCCTTGAGCAGCGAGGTGTGCTCATAACAAGACACCAATGATGATTCTGACAATGAACTCTCCCTCTTTCCAAGTGTTACAACAGAGCAGTCCACCCCACCAGCACTTCTAAAACAGATTGAACGTATGCTCCACAAAGCTCTTAAGCAAACTTCAGAGCATATCACTAACAGCCGCACCAAAGAAATTAGAGAGCTAGGCACCCACACTGCTGCTCTGAAATTGAGAGTGGATGAGATAGAAACCACAGTACAAGACTATATGAATGAACTTGAAAACCTTAAAGAGGAAAATATAACTTTGCAAACCAGACTCAAATCTGTGCATCAGAGGCATCCCTGAAATGGTAATTTATTTGCAATCCATTATGACCACCCTGTTCCAAGAACTTCAGCCAGCTATACCAATAGAGAGCCTGGAGATGGACAGAGTACACAGAGAACTCACACCAAAGAAGCCTAATGGTCCCCCACGTGACATCATCACAAAGTTCCATTACTACCACACCAAAGAACAACTCCTGGTCGCGACCCGTGAGAAAGATGCTCTCCACTTCCAAGGGCAAAATTATCAGCTCTTCTCAGACCTGTCTCAACTGACCATCACTAAACACTGTGTCATGAAACCCCAACTCATGGAACTACAGCGACACCATATTATCTACCAATGGGGTTTCTCGATCTGGGTTGTTTTACCTGTCAAGGTTCTAAATACAGATGCAGATCATCAGAAGAGCTGCAACACACCCTGCAAGAACTTCACCTAGTGGAGAACCCCCCCAATGCCAGAACCTCTCGCAGAAGATCAGCCTCAACCTCTCTGCTCAAACCATCTTCTGGTAAACATGGAGATCAATACAACCGCAAAAGAGGCCGCGTCACCTCTCCAGCTCAAGATCAAGAAGATTTGATGGACTAAAACCTGCCTCCCCCCACAAGTTAATTTCCTTTCCCACACCGTGGGCGCGGTATTTCACTGACTGTTGTGCTGCTCAGCATGACCAGCCTCACACAAGTACTTTGTGCTGTTCTGTTTAAATTTTGTTTTGTTATGGTTCAGAACTTTCAGACATACAACCTAATTCTTGTCCCTTTTGGACAATGACCATACCCTCTCACTCCTGGTCCCAATGCCTTCAACATCTCCCCTTAAGCATCAAGCCTAGTCAACAAACTTAACGTTTCAACCACTATGTCCTTTAACACTGCGCTATGCCTTCTATGTTCCAATCTGCGTTCAGGGCCAAATAGACTTGCGCTACCCAGTTACGGATACATATACACAAACTGTGACTGTCGTAAGCTCTTATGAACTACAGAAATACTGGATACCTAGCTGGCATGCTGGCCTCAGTCTTGAAATGTACTGTAACTGCTTTACATACTGAAATAGGGGAAAATTCTACGATATCCTTGACATATTTCTCAACCTTAATGTTCCTTCCAAGTTATAACGTTTATAATGGGGCCTCTAAAACTTTGAATGATCCTTATCCTTCTAATTGTCCCTCAACCTACCCCCCCAACCCATTCCCCATTCTCGACCGAGGACTATTTTTGGCATACCCCCATGGTCAACACGGACCATTCACCTCCCGATTACTTCAAAGTCCTATACCCTATTATTGTCCACTGGTTTGCAGGACAACATACCCTCCAAGTAACCCATTACATTGGTCTATCCCTCATGTGGATGACCTGTGTGCCCTCATCCCACCCCTCACTTGCTCACCACTAATGCAAGCTACAGTGGCTGCATCCCCCCTGATAGGGAACTTACTTACCTCTCACAGGCGCTGTTTGACTTTATTCACTATTATTTTTTTGTATTGCATTATCTTGACTCTCAGGCGCTTTCCTTCTCTTCTACTCTAGCTTCTTCTTGGTCACCTTCCTTTACCTTCAAGTCCACGTGGATCGCCATGTCTGCCCAACGTACTACATACTCTGGTATGTTTTACCCCCAATCAAGGCTACCATGGCTCCCTTAAACATTAAATCCCTGAACATTCAGGGCTTTAACACCCCCCAAAAGCGCACCAAAGAGGTCCGCTACGTCAAATCCCAGAAAGCGCATATAGTGTGCTTACAGGAAAAACCCTTCACAACACAATCCACCCCAAAATTTTTTAGCTCATTTTATCCACAATCCTACACAGCCTCAGCCACATCTAAGCAGCGTGGAACACTTATAGTCTTCCACCGATCAACCTCATTTACAACCAAAATCAAACACCTGGAAGGCCGTTATCTGATCCTTACAGGATATGTAATGAATTTGGCTATCACCATTGTCTAGTACTACTCCCCCAACAAACAGCCCATATCCTTTCTTTCCCACCTCATGCAGGTCGTATCCTCACACAAGATGAGTACAGTCATCATGTGTGGTGACTTCAACCAGGCCCTCCTCCCATTTCTAGACAAATTCCCCAACCACCCATCCTCCAGTCACACTAAACTATCCCTATCACAGTTACTGGCCAGACACAATCTGGTAGATACCTGGCGAGAAAATAACCCAACCAAAGACGATACACTTACTACTCCCACCCACATAAAACTTTTCCCATATAGATCAGATCCTAGTTACCACCGATATGGTTCTTGAGATCCTAACCTCGACCATAATACCAATACCTTGGTTGGATCACAGCACGGTCTTCACCTCTTTTGCCTATCTCTAAAGCTTAAGACGGTACTTGGCGTCTCCCTGACTCCCTGCTCAAACACCCATCACATCGACTCATTATTGAACAAGCCTTAAAAGACTACCAACCCTGAACACTACCCATGTTATCTCCCCACTTACACTGTAGGAGGCACATAAACACGTCCTTCGTGGAGCATTCCAATGACAATCTGCCTTATTCAACTGTGAATGCAAGAACCTAGCGCGCAAGCTAGAGTCTGACTTCCACGCCTGCTACACAGCATTCAACCTTGATCCCACTCCCACTGCAAAAACCAAATTAGACAAAGTTTGCTTGGAATAAAACTTATTCCTCACTAAAACTGTGGATAAAACTTTATGACGCACTAGACTCTGACATACTACATGAAATATAACAAACCAGATACCCTACTGGCACGCACACTTAAATCAATGAATAAACCCACTAAACCCATCTAACTCAAAATATCCAATGATATCCTTTCTAGTAATCCACTAAAGATTGTGCACACATTCCATACTCATGTAGCCTCCTTATACTCACATGAGAAGGATTTCTGCTATTCTGAAGCTGACACCTTATTCTCCCACTTGAACCTCCCCACACTAGACCAGGCCCTGATGGTTAATCAGCCATCTATTACCACACATTTTCAGTGCTCCTCTCACTCGTCCTCACTAAAGCATTTATCACAATACTTAACCACTTCAGCCCCGGAAGAATTTCCCAGGTTAGGACCAGAGTACTTTTTGCAATTCGGCATTGCGTTGCTTTAACTGCCAATTGCACGGTTGTGCGACGTTGTACCCAAACAAAATTTGCGTCCTTTTTTTTCCACAAATAGAGCTTTCTTTTGGTGGTATTTGATTGCCTCTGCATCATTTCTGATCACCGCTATAAACAAAATAAGAGCGACCATTTTGCAAAAAAAACAAATTTCTTACTTTTTGCTAAAATACAAATCCCCAAAAAAATATAAAAAGACTTTTTTTTCACCGGTTTTGGCCAATATATTCTTCCTCATATTTGTGATAAAAAAAATCGCAATCTGCGTTTATTGATTGGTTTGCGCAAAAGTTTATGTATGGTGAGAATTCATTTCTGGGGTTTTTAGTTTTTTTTTAGTTTTTACTAGTAATGGCGTGATCTGCGATTTTTAGCGGTACTACAATATTGCAGCGGACATGTTGGACATTTTTGACATTTTTTTGGGACCAATGACATTTATACAGCGATCAGAAATTTAAATGTCCACTGATTACTGTATAAATGTCATTGGCAGGGAAGGGGTTAACCTGAAAGGGGAGATCTAGGGGTTAACTGTGTTCCCTGGGTGTGTTCTTACTGTGGGGGAACTGGGCTACCATGGGCATGAGAGATCTAACTGATCCCAGTGACATGGATCAGTAGATCTCCCATGCCCCCACTAACAAAGGGGGGGAAACCACAGTGTTTACATCAGCGGTTCCCTGTTCTTTGCCTGTGGCCGCTCATTGCAGGTCACCAGCGGACATCGGGTCCGCCCGAGCTACGGGCACAATTAGGAGTGCGGCGGGCGCGCGCGCACCCCCTAGCAGCCATTCGCAGATTGCCGCTTTTTTTATGGTGATTCGCGCCCAGCGTCCACACTGCCGCCGTAAATAGATGGTAGGCAGTGTGGAACTGGTTAAAGGCCACTCCTTCAGAGAAGAAACTCTGACAGCGATAGTTTGTATGATTCCCAAACCCCACTTGGATGACACCTTCTGTAATAACTACCGCCCGATATGCCTATGAAACCTTGATATTAAACTTCTAGCCAAAATCTTAGCTACTCGACTAAACAAATACATTGGTAGGCTTATACACTGAGATCAGAAGGGATTTATATGGGTGCGCCAAGCTAGTGACAATGTTCACTGAGCTGTTCTCATAGCACATGCAGCTAGAACATGTTGTATCTAGAGTTGAGTGAGCCATATTAGTGTTCTAAAATCATCTTCACAGTGTGTGGGAAAAGACTATTGCAGGGGCATAGAGTCATATTATTGTTCTTCCAGCCGCATAGAGAGACATATTATTGTTCTAAATTTTAGAACACTAATATGGCTCTATGCGCCTGCAATAGGCTTTTCCCACACACTGTGAAGATGATTTCAGAACACTAATATGGCTCTATGCGCCTGCAATAGGCATTTCCCACACACTGTGAAGATGATTTTAGAACACTAATATGGCTCTATGCTGCTGAAATAGGCTTTTCCCACACACTGTGAAGATGATTTTAGAACACTAATATGGCTCTATGCGGCTGAAACAGGCTTTTCCCACACGCTGTGAAGATGATTTTAGAACACTAATATGGCTCTATGCGGCTGAAACAGGCTTTTCCCACACACTGTGAAGATGATTTTGGAACACTAATATGACTCTATGCGGCTGAAATAGGCTTTTCCCACACACTGTTATACACTGAGATCAGATGGGATTTATATTGGTGCGCCAAGCTAGTGACAATGTTCACCGAGCTGTTCTCATAGCACACGCAGCTAGAACACGCTGTATCTAGAGTTGAGCGAGCCATATTAGTGTTCTAAAATCATCTTCACAGTGTGTGGGAAAAGACTATTGCAGGTGCATAGAGCCATATTATTGTTCTAAATTTTAGAACACTAATATGGCTCTATGCACCTGCAATAGGCTTTTCCCACACACTGTGAAGATGATTTTAGAACACTAATATGGCTCTATGCGGCTGAAATAGGCTTTTCCCACACGCTGTGAAGATGATTTTAGAACACTAATATGGCTCTATGTGGCTGAAACAGGCTTTTCCCACACACTGTGAAGATGATTTTAGAACACTAATATGGCTCTATGCGGCTGAAACAGGCTTTTCCCACACACTGTGAAGATGATTTTAGAACACTAAAATGGCTCTATGCGGCTGAAATAGGCTTTTCCCACACACTGTGAAGATGATTTTAGAACACTAATATGGCTCTATGCGGCTGAAACAGGCTTTTCTCACACACTGTGAAGATGATTTTAGAACACTAATATGGCTCTATGTGGCTGAAACAGGTTTTTCCCACACACTTTGAAGATGATTTTAGAACACAAATATGGCTCTATGCCACTGAAACAGGCTTTTCCCACACACTTTGAAGATGATTTTAAAACACTAATATGGCTCTATGCGGCTGAAACAGGCTTTTCCCACACACTTTGAAGATGATTTTAGAACACTAATACTCCACATAGCTTTTCTCAGCCAATTATCCAGCAATCCTGAGACAGGTATAAAACTTAATGACGCAATGGTCCTCTCTCCCCCTATCTTGGTTAGATAAAGTCAACATAATCAAAATGTCCATCTTACCCAAACTATTATACTCATTCAGGGTCCTACCAGTTCCTGTTCCAGCATATTATCTACGACTCCTGCAAAAGTGAACAGCAAAGTTTGTCTGGGGCTCACTGAAACCTAGAATACCCAAAAGCACACTTTACCTCCCCAAACTTTGTGGTGGCCTCGGCTTTCATTACTTTGTAACATATTATAAATCTGGTCAGCCTATCAAAGTATCATGCCACCCAAGAAATTCCTCTATGGGTAGCAATGGAGTCGGTCAAATGTGACCCGTTATCAGTCTCTAAATTGTTATGGCTGCGTCCAGCGGACCTATCCAACCTTTGTCACCCAATTACAAAACACTTCGGGGCTAATTCACTATATAACGAATATGCGTTCGCATGACGTTAAAAAATAACACCCATTAAAGTCAATTAGCATATGAAATAGGCGATCATGCGAACGCAGAATTGCGTTATTGCCGCGAATATGCCTCCTTAATCGGCATATATGGGAATTTCTGATGTTGATTGGGCTTGAACCTGCAGAATCTATTGAAGGTTTGTATGAACATGATTTGCTTGAAAAAAGTGTATGGGAACTACCGCAGCAAAATGGAAAGCATAATGCTGCATACTGATAACATCTGTAGGATCCGAACCTGGAGATGTAAGCTTTGAAATCATTGGAATAAACCACTATGCTATAGAGTTGATCGCAACCAGCCAGAAAAAATACATTTACTAATCTTTTATTCTCTTCATTCTCTACAAACTAACTGCCGGCACATTAACTAGTGTGTGATTATTCCAATTGCACACCATAATATTAATGAATATGTACATACCATTGCATGCATTGCAAAAGTTCATAGTAAGGAAGCAATCAAACTGATGACGGCCATCGGCTAATTGGTGAATATGCCTTCACACATTTTCAAAATATAATGATGCGTGCAACGCAAGGCGTGCTGATGACATCTGTAGGATCCGAACCTGGAGCTGTAAGCTTTGAACGCATCGGAATAAACCACTACGCTATAGATTTGACTGCAACCAGCCAGAAAAAATAAATTTACTAATCTTGTATTCTCTTCATTCTCTACAAACTAACTGCCGGCACGTTAACTAGTGTGTGATTATTCCAATTCCACACTATAATATTATTGAATATGTACATACCATTGCATAAGTTCATAGTATGGAAGCAATCAAACTGATGGGCATTGGCAAATATGCCTTCACATATTTTCAGAATATAATGCCAAGTACAATGCAAGGGGTAGTGATGACAGCGGTAGGATCCAAACCTGTAGTTGTTAGCTTTGAAGGTATTGGAAGGATCCACTACACTATGGAGTTGACCGCAACCAGCCATAGAAAATACATTTACTAATCTTGGATTCTGTTAATTCTCTACAAACTAACTGCTGGCACGTTAATTAGTGTGTGATTATTCCAATTCCACACCATAATATTATTGAATATGTGCATACCATTGCATGCATCTAAAGAATTCATAGTATGGAAGCAATCAAACTGATGTGCATTAGCTAATTGGCGAATATGTGTTCGCATATTTTCAGCATCTAATGCTGAGTACAATGCAAGCTTTCAGAAGGTCATACCATCCATACCATTGAACTACACTGTGAGTTAGATAGCCTTGTTTAAATGTATCATGTAGGCTTGCTGATACAATACAAATCATTGTACCGTCCAAACTTTGAAAATTGTTTGACATTCATGTCAGCTGGGATTACTACTGATCTGTGATTAGCTGAAGCTATTCACATGGCACAGGTTTTTGAGATAAGCCCAAGTACCATGTGATAAGTGGTGCCTCAGCCTCCCCACCACAGAAAATGTACAAGTCAGCAGCTACACATCCTGCAACTGCTGACTTTAATTATCAGGACACTGTCCTGGAAGATAGTGATGTTGGCACCCCAGCCCCTGTTCCATTGGCTCTCAGGTGCTGTCGCCTCCATTGCCAATTCCCTACTGTGCATGCACAGAGGGCACTGCACTTTCTGAATGGCCTGGCAGCAGGGAAGGAGGAGGGGTGACAAATTTCTGCCATACTTCGCTGCAGTGAGGTCTGTCGGAAGTGGGGACAGGTAAATGTCCAAAACAGGTACTCACCCCTACCCGAAAAGGTGCCAAGCATGGCATCAGAAGGGGGGGAGAGAGATAAGCAGAACTTCCACTTTTGGGTGGATATCTAAGGCCCCTTTCACACTTGTGCAACTTGTTCTGCGACTTGGGACTGCAAAGTCGCCTGCCAAGTTGGACCCCGCAATTTCCAATGAGTAGGATTCATGGCTGTCTGACGTCAAGTGGTATCAACTTCAAACTAGTCCCTGAACTACAGTACTTTAGTCCGAGTTTGATATTACTTCAGGTCCCTAGACCTCAAGATTACACAGGCATTGCTTCAAGTCACACAAGTGCGAATGGGGCCTGAGTCAAAAGGTGTTATCCTGAAAGTAATGCAGTTTGCCCACAACATTGTCCCAACTTCAGGGAATGCCTGTGTAATATTGAGAGCTAGGAATCTCAAGTCACACCAAAGTAGTACAGGGACTACTTTGAAGTTGGTGCCACTTGAAGTAACACAGATATGAAGAGTTTTAGGAAAAGTCAACCAAGTGTAAAAGGAGTGTATAGAAGTAATTCTCTTGGATATATATAATATAAAAGCAGCGCTCTCATTTATATATATACACACACTCCTTACTGATTTACATCAGCAGAATACATGCAGGAAGTGTAATGTGCCTGTAACCAGGAAGTGATGTGTGCGCATGGGCATTAAGCAGAGCTGCCATCAGGGGGGTACAGGCAGTACTGTTGTAAGGGGCCCCAGTGTCTCAAGGGCCCTTACAACAAAGACTTTAGCAGTCTTTAACATTGGAGTCTATGGGAGGGGGACACCCAGTTTGGGGACACCATTCTCCCAAACCATAGCCAATAAAAATACCAAAGTGTAGTCACATAGAGTGCACCCCCTGGGCAATAACTGGGCCAAGTTTGGGACCTCCAGAATCTATGGTTCGGTCGTACCAGGTCCTCAAAATGATCGGTCATTGACCAGCAATTGTCAGGTGAACTTCGGACTTAACATTGGAGTCTATGGTGGGGGGGCACCCAGTTTGGGGACACTGTTCTCCTGAACCATAGGCGATAAAAATACCAAACTTGGGTCACATGGATTTGGGACCTCTAGCACCTATGGTTCGGCACGAGGCCTTATTGCAAGCATTGGGTGAGGCTGTGCTGCCTGTGCACTGTTTTTTTAACCCCTCGGATCCCACACTAGCATGCATTGCACACTTCACTTGAATGAGTCATGCTTGGCCGGCTACACCCGGTAAGTGTGACAGGGTGTATAATTCTTACTGGGGCTCCGACATGTGTACACCCCCTGGCCAGTGGGCGGATGTGGTGGAATGGCCCAGTGGGAAGGCCATGGGGAATGTTGGTGGTCAGAAGGGGGGATGCAGGTCTAAAGCTGTTTAAGAGGCCCCGCAATTTCTGATGGCTGCCCTGGAAGGAAGTGAATGTGTGGTGATCGCACATGAACAAATAAATTAACCCCATCCGTACCAAATATAGCTACCGCATCCTCCCCCACACGGTGTAAGCACAAGTATATTTCCTACACTTACCCATCAAATCAGTAGCACCTCTTTGCTGAAATGAAACTTTGCTATAGCCACCTATATAGAGATCCTGACCAGCAAAGGCACTTTCAGGTGAACACAATGACATTCCCGGGTCAGAGGATAAAGCCACACTTGCTTGCAAATATTTGATCACAATCACAATTTTTTTTTAGTAATAGGCAGGTGAATGACAAAGACAAAGGCTCAGTTTGAGACATACAACACTATCCACCAGCTAAATTCATTATGAGTGCCGGTTCACACTTGTGCAATGCGGGAACCCTGCAAATCCACTGCAGGTTCCTGCATCACATTTCACACTGCCATGTGTGACCTGCTGGGAGTGCCAATGCATTGTTAATGACACCCCCATTTCAGCTCACATATCACAGTGCAAACTAACAGTTCGGACATTAATCGGATCGCATGGGCATGAACATCCATGCAATCCAATTCTGGTGTGGACAAAAAAAAAAAAAAAGAGTCCTGTGCGAGTTTGGTCCGAATGCAATGCAAATTCAGCCATACTATCTGTATGGCTGAAATCGCATGGACAGCGCATGTGACTTGTACTGCGGTGTGAATCAGAAACAATCTTGCACAGTGCAGTGTGAACCGGCACTTACCTGTAATTCTCCAAACCTGTTAAAAGAAAAGGCTCCATTTAAACAACCTTTATCATTTACTTGCAGGTGTGCTGAAGAGATTCGTTTTTTTTTAATCCACGATTACACCTTCTCATAATTTGTCATTAGCAAGACGGTTCACTTCTCCAAACCTAGCTCCCCCCAAAAAACAAAATGAAAAAAATAGCTCAAGAATTTACATTTATTTGCATAGCAGCAACACAATAATGTACATTCATTTAGTGGCATTAGTATATTAGTTGGTACATTTAGACAAACATTTAGCAATTGGGATCTAATGGCCCTGCTCATAGGAGCTTACAATCTAAAATGTTTCCAAGCCTTATAGTGGACATAGTTTTAATTTCACAGTGTATAGCAGACTACACATTTCATAGTACAACTACTCTCAACAGACACCAACCACCAACAAATGTTTAGCTGCAAGATTATACAAAACTACAAAAAAACAGTCATTCTTAAAAAAAAATACAAAATATTAAAAAGGCGCATATTCCAAACATGACCACCCACCATGCCACATTCCACACACATACATTGGTGACAGTTCTGCTGGAAGATGCATTTCTGTGTACATCATTAAGCAATAGGATCAAAGAGTAGAAGGTCAGCAGATGCTCCCAAACCATGAATGCATGGTCAGACAGCAACAATACACAACATTGACAGCAAAGCCACACTTTTGATGGACAACATGTACAAGAATTTCAATAGCCCAAGTGGGGCGTTTGTCATTATGCACAATATCAGCCCAGGCGTGCGTGCGTGCGTGCGTGCGTGCGTGCGTGCGTGCGTGCGTGCGTGCCCCCCCCAAAAAAAAAACCACAGCAAATAACACAGCCTCTTCTCAGGGCAAACCAGCCCCTCTCCTGCAGCCATTTATATAACATAGGCTGTATTGTTAGCACACCGACACGCCCAATGGAAGTACACGCCCACCAGTGTCATTCAATCTGTCTCTTCATGTCTGCCTAACTCTATGGTGATTGCACCTGATAAACAAGAACACTTACAATTTGCAAATGTGTTAGCCCACACAATATTGTCAAAACTGTAGTGCATAACAAAAAATAACACTGCGCTCACAAGTCACTCTAACCATAGCATGTTGGAATAACAATAACACTCATACCGCTCTCACATGTAGAGGGTGGACTTGGGCAGGGGGAAAAACGTCCCAAAGAAGTCCGTGGTCAAAGTATGAAGGAGATATGCACAGAGTCTTATGGCTCTTGTTTATGTCTAAATATTGTCAAAACGCCTGCCTTTACACGCACATGAACTTTAATGGCATCCCAGTCCTAGTCTGTATGGTTCAATATTGAGTTGGCCCACCCTTTGCAGCTATAATAGCTTCAACTCTTCTGGGAATGCTGTTCAGAAGTTTTAGGAGTGTGTCTATGGGAATGTTTGACCATTCTTCCCAATGCACTTTTGTGAGGTCAGGCACTGATGTTGGACGAGAAGGCCTGGCTCACAGTCTCCACTCTAATTCATCCCAAATGTGTTCTATCAGGTTGAGGTCAGGGCTCTGTACAGGCTAGTCAAGTTCCTCCATTCCAAACTCACTCATCCATGTCTTTATGGACCTTGCTTTGTGCACTGGTCCAAATCAGGAGGGGGGGATTATGGTGTGGGGTTGTTTTTCAGGGGTTGTTCTTTCACACTTGTGCGACTTGAAACTTGTGCGTTTTTACAGCGATCTGCCGTAATGTTTTGCTGCAATGTTTTGCAGTGATTTTGATGTGATTTGAAGCAATAGCTGTGTATTCCTGATGTCTATGGACCTCAAGTCGCATCAAAGTCGAACCAAAGTAGTGCAGGGACTACTTTGAAGCCACTGCAACTTGAATTTGCACAGATATGAATGGTACTCATTGAAAATCATGGAGAACAGCTTATCATGTAACTTTGCAGTCCCAAGTCGCAGGAAAAGTCACACAAGTGTGAAAGGGGCCTGAAGATAATTTCCAATGAGCACCATTCATATCTGTGCAACTTCAAAGTAGTCCGACTTTGAAGCAACTTGAGGTCAGACCTCAGAATTACACAGCTATTGCTTCAAGTCACATCAAAATCACGTAAAAAAATTGCGGCAAATCGCGATAAAGTCATGCGACTTTCAGGTCGCACAAGTGTGAAAGCGGCCTTAGCCTAGGTTCACATTGGTGCGATGCAGGAATGCAGCACGATTTCAGCACCGGTTCCTGCATCGCACCTCTCCCACAGGCAGTTCACACTGCCTTCTGTGAACCACTGCGGGGGTCAGTACAATATTAATGACACCCTCAGATTGGTTCGTAGATCGCAGTGCTAACTGTGGATTCCAATAGGAATCAGATTGCAGGAGTGAGAACACCCATGCTATCTGATTCTGGTGCGGGAAAAAAAGGTCCCTTCACTACTATAGCTGCAAAGGCTTGGCTAAATCAAATTTGAACCCTACAGACTAAGATCGGGATGCTATTAAAGTTCATGTGTGTATAAAGGCAGGTGTCCCAATACTTTTGGCAAGATCACAGATTTTGCAAGATTTGAAATGGTCGTGGTCCACATAAATGCTACATTTATATAAAACTTGGGGAAGGACATGAGTTATGTTTAACAAAACAGGAAGAGCTGACAGCCTTTCTACAGGATGTAGCATGTTTGGGATTTGAACCCATAAACCTCAAGTTTGCTCAGCAGAAGTGCTAAGCCCTTAGCCACATTAATGGAGCATCCATTTCTGTGATGTCAAACAGTTCTAAGTCTCAGAAGTGCAATAAATGAACCAATGCAGATGTACTGTGGAAGGCTGGATAACCATTGAACAACCTGTTTCTGGCATATGCCATGTTTTGAAGGTTTGTTATGGCTCAGTACTGTGAGTATTCTGCTATAGAACATCTCTCATTTTGGGGCATTTGCCTTGGTAAGAAGCTGCAATAATTGCTGGATGGGAAATGTTAAGGCTGATTATAGTCCTTGCCCAAAGAAAACATGTGACACAATTTGCAATAGTGGTGGAACCCTCCTACACATAAATACTACATTTAGACATCATTTTGGTAAGAACATGAGTTATGACAACAGAAAACCTCTCTACATGAAGTGATATTCTCAGGACCCGAACCCAGAACTTCTATGTTCTTAGGTAGAAGCGTTAAGCTGTTAGCCACCAGTCTGCCAAGAGTGCAAACCTCCTACACATAAATACACATATACTGCATTTCTTTGCACATATACAGATTAGGTGGTGGAATTACATTAGTCTGGAGTTTATTCTGTGCTATTTGGTGGTGCCTGGAGTGTAGAACCGTGATATTATTGCAACAGCAATGGTATTGTTTGTGCTTTGTGAAGATACCTGTGTGAGTTTGGGAAAATATTTTTATGAGATGGACAGCAACAAGCAAAAGACAGAGAAAAACATGAGAAGATTGCACATTGTAACATTCTTAAAAACAAATTGGATGATGAAATAGCAACATTGTTGCAGGGACAATTTGTTTGAGAGAAAGATACATTTCATCTCAACATGAAAAGGATTTCTTTAGGGAAGTTACAATTGTACCGTTAGAACCAATGGCTGAAACTTGCATTAGGCTTCTCAAGAAGGCATATTAGCCAACGCGAATTTGCCTTCTCAAGAAGACATTATAGGCAAGTGCAAATTTGCGAATTTACTATACCGCCCTCTACAGAAGGCATGGGAGTTAAAATGAGGGAATTTTCTTGTCTGAGCATGCACAGTTGTGCTGATGAATAGTCAGGAAAAAAGGGGGAATTTGGCTGTTTTCAGACTTTCAATGATATTTCAGGTTATATATCACTTTTTTAAACAATTTAAGAGCAGATCATCATTAAATAAGATACTACAATTTTAAAAGCAATTTAAGTGATCCTATCATGCTCTAAACATTATTTCCATGTGCAGTTCTCTTGCTTCTACCACGACTAGTTTTTTAGTCAGTCACTGTTGTTTGGGCGTTATAGTGAATTTGATTCTGGGACTATTTTCTCCCTCAGGGCTTTAGTGAATTCCATTTTCGCGCTAATTACAGCTATATATTTGGTGGACATGCCCAATAGTACAACATTTTTGTAATGACATTTTTGCACTCACTACCAAATTGTTTGAAGTTCCCGTGCTGCCAGACCCAAACACAGCTCTTCTCAATCTGAAACCAGATTCCCTATCACGCAAGCAATTCAAGCTTTGAATTAGACATATGCAGAGCGAAAAAAATTGTTTAGTTTAGTTTAGTTTCGACTTGTTATTTACATGTTTGTTTAGTTAGATTTGTTTCATCTGTTTAATTTGTTTTCAGAATTAATTAAATTTATTTGTTTTCAAATCGATTAGAAATGTTTTTGAATCAATTTCAAATAGTTTCCAAATTCAAAAATAGTTTTATAATCATTTTCCAATTTCCAAGGAGAATGGAGTGGAGTGGGAAGTGGAGGAATAGAATGGTAAAGATAGAATACAATAGAGGGTAATATAACAGAAAATGAAAGAATATAATGTGGTGGAGTGGAACAAAGCTGTTTTACTCTGTTCTATTCTTTTGTTTTCTGTTATATTTGTTTCTAATCTATTGTTTTTTTTTCTGTTCTATTCCTTTGTTTTCTATTCTATTTTCTTTTCTTTGGAAATTGGAAACTATTCAAATTCAAGGACTTTTCAAATTCAAATTTGAAAACTTTTTGAATTTGAATTTGAAAACTATTGGAATTCGAAAAGTATTTGAAAATGATTCAAAAATATTTGAATTCAAATTTCGTCCAAATTTTCGGATACGTTTAAATTCGGTACTATTGTAATTTGGAAATTCGGAAAAAGGAAAATTCGTCCGAATTTTAATTCGGAACGAAACTAACTGCACATTTCTACTTTTAATCCAACTCTTTTTTTTTTTTTTCCACCTCAGTCTTTCGCCAGATGTAAATGATTTCATTCTGGTTTTATCATCCCAGTTCTGGCTACTTCACATCATTGTGGCAATGTATTCAATTTCCATTTACTATATTCCTTACCATCCTCCATTCATTTCACATTCCTCCCCTTACCTACCCCTTTCTTATGCCTTTTACCTTTTATTAGGCAGTATCAAAAATTTAAAAGTCGTCTGGTAAGGAGAACCACCCTCCCCATCTCACTCATTCTTCCATCTGGTCCATTCACCCCGCTTCAGATAGAACACACCACTCCTGCCCTATATTTTTAATTTTTATTCAATTTTCCACTTATTTTATTATAGCCATTCTTTTTGTTTATTTGCTCCCTACTATTTCTCTTGTCCAGGGGCTCCACCTCTCATAGTGCTGTTCAATGTTGCCTCTCCTTCTCAATATGTGCTCCTCATTTTCCACCGTTCTATCCACTTCCTTGACCCATTCTTTAAACTGTGGGGGGTTTGTAGTCACCCAGTGTTTTGCAATTATCTTTCGTGCAATAAATAAACATCTTATTATCGGGATTTGTTTTTTGAGTGGGATCTGATCTTTTACTAAGTAACCCAGTACACATGTCGTTGGATTCTTGTCTAGTTTGGTCTCAAATACTTTATTTATTGTTTCTAGAATTTCTGTCGAATATCTATACAATTTCGGGCATCTCCACAACATGTGTACTAGGTTACTGTTCTCCTCTCCACATCTTGGGCACCTTGAATCTGGTCTATACCCAAATCTGAACAATCGCACCGGTGTATAGTATGCCCTATGTATTAGCATCAAGTGTGACACTCTTTGAGATGGAGACATAGACACCACCGGGCACATTTCTAGTATTCTCATCCATTGTTCTTGGGTAATTTCTCCTATATCCCCTTCCCATTTCTCCCTACACTTTAATTCCTCGGCTTCCTTCATGGTTGCCTCACTTAGCTCACTATATATTTCTGATATGATGCCTTTTGCCTGATTTTCTTTTGTTAATTTTTCCATTTTATTCAATTCGCACCATTCTGGAGTCCCCTTACCAAATTGTCTCTCTAGGGCGTGCCTTAATTGCATATACGTAAAAAAAGATTTATTGGTTAGATCGTATTCTTCTCTTAGTTCTTGAAATGTTTTAATTTTATCTTTCTTATATAGCTGAATTAATCTTAACACTCCCTGGTCCTCCCATTCTTTATTGCGCTCTACTCTTAATGTTTCCTGTATGTTATAGTTGTCCCATATTGGAGAGTGTATTGTGTACCCTTTGAGTCCCAGTGTTTTCTTGATCTCTTCCCATATCCTTATAATTAGTTTATATGTAGGGGTCTTACTGTTATTTTGTCCTGCCTCAAATACTTCAATGCCCAAGCTGTGTTTAGTTTGGTTCTTTATTAGATTCATATTTATGTCTCCTCCTCCTGCCATTTGGCAGCCTCTCAAGTGTACTGCCTGTGTTGCCAGGAAGTAGTACCATGGATGTGGGACAGCTAAGCCGCCTTTACTTCCTGGGCGCTTCAGCACCCGCAGTCCTATCCTGGTTTGTTTTCCTTTCCAAATTAATTCTCTAAATATTGTTTCTACCTTTCGGAACCAGCCTTTGGCTATCCACACCGGGGAGTTCTGTATTATATAATTTAATTGGGGAAGCCATATCATTTTAATTAGGTTGCATCGTCCCGCCACAGAAAGCGGCAGTCGTCTCCATACCCGGCTTTTCTCTTTAAATTTCCTTATTAGTGCCTCTAGATTATCTTTAATGTAGTATTTTGGGTTTTTAGTTATAATTACTCCTAAGTATTTGATTTTATCAGTCTGCTGTATCTTCAAGTATCCGTTGCTGCCTCTGGGTCTATCTATCAATTAGCATTAGATTTGACTTTCCCCAGTTTATGCGGAGACCCGAGCTTTTCCCAAACCTTTCTGTCAGCTCCAGAACTGCTTCTAAGGTATTCTGTGTATCACCTACAGTTTAGATTACGATTAACTATCTATCTGGGTCTCCGTCGTTGCCTATGAACTTCTATGTCGTCTGACTATTTTAGTTTATGAATCCTCATTAATATTGATTTTTGGGTTTTATGATGTAATTTCTATTAGATCTCCGTGATTATTCCTTTAAATTTCTCTTTTCGGCCCATACCTCTGCTGACGGCGAAAGACACCGCCCTGCTACGTTGGATTAATTTTACTATACCGAAGGGGTTAATTTAATATATTATGTCTTGAGGGGCCACACCTATCGGTTTCCGACCAAGGCTTTCCATCTTTGTTATAAATCTCTTAATTAAACC